>CAUYRT010049411.1:0-28874 GCA_963574885.1 Lepilemur ruficaudatus
TGGGGGAAAACTACAAAGCATTTACAATATAATGTTTACAGTCACAATTTATAGTGAGCTGATTTCCCAAAATATATTACCACTCAAGTTGACTTATCTTGTTACATTTAAAAATCTACTCTGTCAAAGTAGTCCATAGAGTACATATATAGTGCTCCAACTGTTGAAATTTTTAATAACCCAGACTCTGTTCAATATAGTTAATACCAAACCCCTACTTTACTAAGCAAAGTATTGTAACTGCACTATTATGAGTTTGGACTTAGGACTTCAAAATATTTTAAATAAAAAATACTTAAAAATAGCCCAAAAGTATATAAAACTTTTGACTACAAAGATGGAAATATGGAAATGTTTTTAAAGTTTTATGTAATGTTTTGATAGTTTAATAAATAAATGTTGAGTGCCTGTCCCTTGTTACCACCAAATACCTTTTTAGTAATATGAGGGTGGCTAAAATTGAATGTGAGAAATTTAAAAGAAATGAGTAGCTTTTACAAAGTAAATGAAATAGTTTCTTTTTCTCCAAAATATTGTGACTTTGAAAGATACTAGCCTTAGATTCAGAATATAAATTGTGTTTGTAATGTTTTCATGTATTTCTCAAATATTTATATAACTGCATTATTGAAGTATGGTTACATTTGAAATGGCATATTATTCACTGCTTTGTTTTCTCTCTTTGAACAGTTAAAAGATGTTGATACTCGGAAAATGATAAAAGCAATGCTTTCTTATGTGTGGCCCAAAGATAGGCCAGATCTAAGAGCTAGAGTTGCCATTTCCTTGGGATTTTTGGGTGGTGCAAAGGTAAGAATAAGAGAAACTATACATTGTGTGTTGCTATAACTAAGAAATATGACAACATTTTCTAGGCGTGAATTCTGGACTGCTATAAACCACTTTGGGAGGAACATGGCCAATTTTTAGGACTCTCATTTAGTTTACATAATTATTTTATACAGTCAGCAGAAATGTGGCAATGCCCAATTTATCTCTGGACCAGACTTCTGAAAGCCTCAACTTAATGGAATCCACTCCTGAAGCCAGTATAATATATAAGAACATTGGTTATAACAAAGCATAAGCTCACTGTGGAGGGGAGGGGCATGCTTGAAATGTGGTTGGGGATGGGAATTAGGGGTCTCAATAGGGGGAAGGAAATCTTCTAAAACTGATTTATGTGAATAGCTGTACAATTTGGTAAATTTAGTAATAATCATTTAATTGTACACTTAAAATGGAGTAATTGCATGGTACGTAAATTACACTTCAATACAGTTGTCTTTAAAAAAAAAAAAAGCATAAGCAACTTTATAAAAGAAGCTCCTCAGAGCCTCATTGGTTCCTTTTTAGTGCATATTATTTCTGATAAGCTTGGTTCCCAGATTCTGGTAAATTGAAAATAGCATGAAGCCATTTTAGGCACATTGATGGCCATAAGTGGTAAGTAGCAGCTTAATATCAAGGGAAAAAGCAGAAAAACTAAAAAACAAGCAAAAAACACCAGCCACAAAAACTGGGCATTTTGGTACATTCAGTATAGGGGCCTTCGGCATTTCAGCAGCTTTCTCACTTTGTTATTGTACTATAAAGCAATATAATGATTACCCTGAGTTTTCGAGAAGAAAACCTTATTTTCAATTTGCTCAGATTTTAAAGTCAGGGAATTATAGGTACAATATAGTCATGATGAAGTCTTTCTCTGGAGTCAGTCTGCCTGGGCTCTGCCACTTACTAATCTTATAACCTTGAGCAAGTTGCTCAGCCTCCATGCCTTAGTTCCCTGATTTGTAAACAGGGTTTTTATAAGGGTTAAACAAATTAACATATAAAAGGCTTAGAACAGTATCTGGCAGGTAGTAAAATGCAATATAAGTGTTAAAATAAAAATAAATAAATTTAGATTTCCAAAAATATAAATAAAAGTGTTTGCTTAAAACAAGTATAAATGTAATTTGGCTGTAATTTGGTTACTCCTCTTACATAGAAGGGTTAATATTTTGTTTTAGAACCCAGTTCTTACCACTTATTTCATCGTTATACCATGTATGTTCCCTTTTATTTACTCATTCTTTTCCCTCCCCTAAAAATATGTATTGAGAACTTATCATACAACATAATTTTTCTTGGCTGGGCGGAGTATTCAAATATGAATAAATCAAAGATCTTCCCTCAAATCATACAGGATAAGGCAAGTTTTATTTTATTGCCATAATACAAGGTAGGTCATAAATGATTTTAAAAAGTACCGGTCAGGTGTTGTGGGGTTTCAGAGAAAAGGTAAGGAACCACTATCACCACTATGATGGGGAGTCGGGAAAGGTTTCAGAGAGGAAATGGCATCTGAGATAGGCCTTGGTTGATGAGTAGGGTTATTGCAGACATAGGAATAGCATGAATAATGGCCTAGATGTGAGAGAGCATATATTATAGTATGTGTGGAGAAATGAGTAGTCTGTTTTGGGTCCAGTGAGGGGGAAGTGTTTCAGAGGAATTGGCAATAAGCTTAGAAAGACAGATAGAGCTCTTAATGTGAAGTATCTTAACTGTGAAACAGAAAAATATATTATGTGGTAAGTAGTAACTTCCATTTTGAATAGAATAGCAACAAGATTAGAGCTGTGTTTTAGGAAATTAATCTGGCCCTGTTGTAAAAGATGGACTGAAGTGGTAAGAGACCTAAAGTAGGGATATCATTCATTTCCTGCATTCATTCAGCATGTATTTACTGACCAGCTATGAGCGAATGTAATAGTCTAGGTAAGAAGCAGTAGCCCCAACTAGAGTGGTGGTAGAAATAAAGATGCAGGTGACATTGTGAGATAACAGTCAACAGACTTAGCAAGGGATGGGCTATCAGAGTTTTGAAAAAAGGGATAGGATTGAAAGATGATACCAAGGGTGAAAGAATGATAATGCTTTTAACAGAAGTAGATAGTAAGTCAGGAAGTCTTAATTGGGAAAATGAAGACGTTGGCTTTGGATATGTTAAGTTTGAGGTGCTGGCAGAGCATCCAGGTAGGGCTGGCTATTCAGCTAATAATATCAAATGTAAGACAAGCTCAGGAAGGAGCCCAGGACTAGAGAGATTAAGAGGTGATAGTTGAAACAGTGCAAATCAGTGAGTTCACCAAGGAAAAGAGCAGAAAGAGAAGACAAATAGAGACAGAACCTTTGATTAATGTGTTCCTATAGGGAAGTAAAGTAAACAGTTGAGGAAATTGGGAAGGAGTAATTGAAGAGTTAAGAGTAAAACCAAAATAATTCACAATCAGACTCCATTTTTGTATCTCCTTTTTCATCTGTCGGCTCTGTTGAGTAATCTCCAGTGAGTCTCACCCGTTCCTGGGGAGAGTATTTGCTTAAATCAACACCCTGAACAACAGATCAAGAATCCATACTTTATTCTGTTTGTTTAAGCTGAACAGAGAAAACAAGTATTATGAATTGAATTTTGGTAGCTAATGTTGAAATTTTTTTAAAATCTCATGTTCATTTTTCGCCCAGTACAGGTTGCTGAATTGTCTCTTACATACAAATTACTTAAGGATAAAGGTGATTCTGAGCTCTTATGCAAGGCATAATTAGCAAATTGGCCTTTATTCCTTTATGAGTTGAATGCAAGTACCTTGCTGACAAGTTAAAGGCAGATTGTTTTCTGGACTTTCTTTTGAATTGAAGAAAACCGGTCAGGGCATGACTAATTAAGCTAGCCAAAGGGAGAAGTCTGAAATAATGACATTTGTGTTAGAATTTATTTTTAGAGTGAGTTCCAATCCTTCAAAATACAGATTTCTGTTGCTTCATGACAGGTAAATATCATGGTATGAAATCTGGATTTAAGCTAACTTCCTTAAGGACTGAAATATTTTTAGAAGGTTAATATTTGGTTCTTCAGTCAACAAATACTGACTACCCATCAAATAGAAAGTGGTACATTAAACTCATGTAAATGAATTGCAAGTAAACAGAAATGAATATAGAAAATCCTCAGAAAGTATGTTTGATTTCTTTTGAATGAGGAAAAGGAAGAAATTGCCAGATGTTATGATGAATGCCTGCTAGTACTTCCAAAGCATATAGAAAACAATTTTCTTTTTACTAGACAGGAACTAGACCATAGAATAATTTTAGGCATGTAGAGCATAGTAGTAGCATTTAACCATTCCAAACAACATTTTTCTAGCTTTGTGGACTTCCCTTTTAAAAGTGATCACTCTTCCAACCTTTAAAAACGGATCATCGTTTATTTTTGAGCAGTATCGCAAGTATGCTTTATAAGTGGTGTGCAAAGGTGGATTGTTATCCCCTTTCATTCCTTGGCTTCCTGTTTTTCTTCAAACCTGATTAAATGCTTTGTTGCATAAACATTTTGGACCAATCTAGGCCCCTTTATACTCTGGTCTTTCCTACTCTTCTACATATTCTGGGAATTTTAGTGCAGGGTTCAGGAACCTTCTTGTCGCTAATTGCCACCCAACCATCTATATGACTGTGGTGGTACCATGACTAGCTTGAGGTATAGATGAGAAAGAGGGGAAAAAGAAAGAAATGTCAAGTGAGAAGAAGAAAAAGGGAGGAAGATTTCATGCTTAATGTTTAATATGTCTAGAGTTATGTACCAGATATTTTAGGGGTTCTGCTACCAAGAGAGACAGAGATATAATACAATTTGTCTTCTTTCCTTAAGTCCCTATAAATTATATGCAATGTCTTTACTGAACATCTGTGCATATTTCAAGATCTAAGGGTTTTTTAAAAATTCAACCTTTCTGTTAGCATTTTACATATAATCATGCCAGAATTTAAGGACAATATAAAAAATATTTATTGAAATCATCAGATTTTATAAAATAGATGTTACCTTTACTCTTAAAAATAGTTTATTCATATTTTCTAACCATTACCATCTTAGAAGTCACTTAGTTGACAAAGAAATTGGGAGCAAAGGGAATTAAAGTATCAATTTCAAAAAGACACTCTCAGTAATCTGTTTGAAATCACAATAAGCTATCTTTAAAATTACAAAATAATTTTAAGGGAGAGCATGATTTATAAAAATGAAATCAGTACCCCTTTTTCCAGGCAGGAATGCATGTATTATATAAAGTAAGGGATAATGTATGTATTGAGTACATATTTATTGAGTAACTACTAGGTACAAGGTACTATGCTAGGCAGCTAGAAATACGAAAGTAATGGATAAAACATGTGCCTTTCCTTCTTGGAGTTGCAGTGTACCAAAGGAGAAAAATATATAAATAATGATTTTATATATTTTTATATATATGTCATAAAAGACATGATATAAACATCCAAAGGGAGACACAGTGGAACTCCATATGAGAGTGCCAATGGTTAAGCACTTAGGGAAGGCTTCATGGAGGAGCTGGCATTTTCCAATAACTAATTTCACATTTGTAACTTCAAAAAAATTATACAATTCTTGCTTGACTTTGGTATTTTGAAATTTTTCTGAAAAACACTTTAAAATGAAACAATGCTACCCAAAGCCTTTAATTAAGAAGTATGATTTATACCCTAGAGTACTTTTTTAAATTAAAAGACTATATTTTAGAGAAGTTTTAGGTTTATAGGAAAATTGTGCAGTAAGTGCAGAGTGTTCTTATGTACACCTCTTTCCTTCCAGTGCAGTTTCTTATATTATTAATATCTTGTACTAGTGTGGTATATTTGCTAAAACTAATGAACTAGTTATTTTAAAAAGGTATATTATGATTAACTAAGTCCATAGTTTACATTAGGATTCACTCTTTGTGTTGTACAGTTATGTGGTTTTTGGAAAATTTATAATGCCATTTATCTACCATTATAGTATCATATACAATAGTTTCCTTGCCCTAAAAATCCTGTTATCCACCTATTCATCCCTCCTTCCTTCCTCCCAAATTCCTGACAACCTTTGATCATGTTACTGTCTCTGTAGTTTTGCCTTTTCCAGAATGTCATGTAGTTGGAATCATAATACGTAGCCTTTTTAGATTGGCTTTCTTCACTTAGCAATATGCATTTCAGGTTATTTCATGTTTTTTGTAACTTGGCAGTTCATTTCTTTCTATCACTGATTATATTATATGGATGTACCATGCAATTTTATGGATGTACCAAACCTTCACCTTTTGAAGGACACCTTGGTTGCTTCCAGATCTTGGCAATTACAAATAAAGGTGTAATAAACATTTTTATACAGGTTTTTATGTGGACATAAGTTTTCAACCCATTTGGATAAATAGCAAGGAACTTAACTGCTGGATTGTATGGTAAGACTATGTTTAGTTTTGCTAAACTGTCTTTTATAGTGCCTGTACCATTCTACATTCCTACCAGCAGTGAATGAGAGTTCCTGTTGCTCTACATCCTCACCAGCATTCAGTGTGATCAGTTTAGATTTTAACCGTTCTGGTAGGTATGTAGTACCATCTCATTTTTGTTCCAATTTGTAAGTGCCTGATGGGATATGATGTTGAGCATCTTATCATATGCTTATTTGACATCTGTATATCTTTGGTGAGGTGTCTGTTCACATCTTTTGCCCATTTTTAAATTGAGTTGTTTTCTTATTGTTGAGATTTAAGAGTTCCTTGTATGTTTTGGATACCAGTCTTTTATCAGGTAAGTCTTTTGTAAATATTTTCTCCCAGTCTGTGGCTTGTCTTCTCATTCTCTTGACAGTGTCTTTTGCAAATCAAAAGGTTTTAATATTAATGAAATCCTACTTACTAATATTTCATGGATCATGCTTCTGGTACTACATTTCAGAAGTCATTGCCAAACCTAAGGTTACCTAGATTTTAATCCTGTCTTACCTTCTAGAAGATTTATAGTTTTTCATTATACATTATGGTATCTATTTGGAGTTAATTTTTATGAAAGATTTTTCTGAATGATGTAAAGTCAGTGTCTAGATTCTTTTTTTTTTCATGTCCAATTGCTCTAATACCATTTATTGAGAAGACTGTCCTTTCCCCATTGGGTTGCCTTTGTTCCTTTTGTCAAAGATCAGTTTAATATATTTGTAGGAGTCTATTTTTGTACTCTCTATTCTGTTTCCATTGATCTATTTGTCTATTCTTTCACCAGTACCACACTGGATTACTGTAGCTTTTATAATAAGTCTTATAATCAGGTAGTTCAGCCATCCAATGTTGTTTCTTCTTTGGAATTGTGTTGGCTATTTTGAGTTTTTTGCCTTTCTGTATAAACTTTAGAATCAGTTTGTCCATCCACAAAATTACTTGCCATAGTTTTGATTGGGATTATATTGAATCTGTAGATCAAGCTGGGAAAAACTGACATCTCAACAGTATTGATTCCTATCCATGAACATAAAGTATCTCTCCATTTATTTAGCTTCTTTTATTTCTTTAAGTTTTATAGCTTTCCTCATATAGCCCTTGTACGCATTTGTTAGATTTATAACTATTTCGGGTTTTGGTACTAATTCAAATGGTGTGTATTTTATTTCAAATTGTATATTGTTCATTGGTGGTATATAGGAAAGTAGTTGACTTTTGTAAATTAACCTTGTATCCTGCAACCTTGCTATAATTGCTTACTAGTTTCAGTAGTTTTTTTTTCATTTTTTTCCGATTTTCTACATAGACAATCATGTCACCTGCAAAGACAGTTTTCTTTCTTCCTTTGTAAAATGTATACTTTTATTTCCTTATCTTATCTTAGCTATGACTTCCAGTACACTGTTGAATAGGTATGGTAAAAGGGGATGATACACTTGGCCTATTCGCAGTCTCGGGTAAGGGGAAACATCTTGTTTCTCACCATTAAGTATGTTGTTAACTTTAGCATTTTGTACATTTTTTTAATCAAGTTGAGTAAGTTTTCCCCTGTTCTCAGTTTGCTGAGAGTTCTTATCGTGATTGGTGTTGGATTTTGTTAAATGGTCTTTATCTATTGATATCATATGGTTTTTATTCTTTAGCCTATTGATGTGATGGATTACGTGAATTGATTTTCATATGTTGAACCAGCTTTCCAAATGTTGAACCTAAAATAAATTCTGCTTGATCATGTTATGTAATTATTTTTATACATTGTTGGATTTGATTTGTTAATATTTTGTTAAGGATTTTTTTTTAATCTATGTTCAGGAGAACGAGTGGTCTGTCGTTTTCCTTTCATGCAATTGTCTGGTTTTGGTATTAGAATGATGCTGGCCTATAGAATGAGTTAGGAAGTATTCCCCCTACCTCTGTTTTCTGGAAGAAATTATAGAAAATTTGCATCATTTCTTCTTTAAGCATTTGGTAAAATTCACCAGTGAAATCATTTAGACCTGGTGCTTTCTGTTTTGGAAGGTTATTAGTTATTGATTCTACTTCTTTAAAGATATAGAAGAATTAAATTTATCCCTCCTTTTATAGAAAGGGATCTTTTAAGAAATTTGTCCATTTCATCTAAGTTATACAATCTGTGGACATAGAGTTGCTCATAACATCCCTTTATTATCCTTTTAATGTTCATAGAATCAGTAGTGATGGCCCCTCTTTCATTTCTGATATTAAAAATTTATGTAGTCTCTTTTTTGTTTTGTTAGCCTGACTAGAGGCTTATCGATTTTATTACTCCTTGTTGTTAACTTCTTCTGTTGATTTCCTGTTTTCGGTTTCATTGATTTCTGTTCCCATTCTATTCTTCTGCTTACTTTGGATTTAATTTGCTCTTCTATTTCTAGTATACTAAGGTGGAAGCTTAGGTTACTGGTTTTTGATTTTCTTCTTTTCTAATATATGTATTCAATGCTATAAATTTTCCTCTAAGCACTGCTTTCACTGCATTTCACAAATTTTGATAAGTTGTATTTTCATTTGTATTTAGTTCAAAATATTTTAAAATTTCTCTGGAGACTTCTTTGACCTCGGTGTTATTTAAAAGCATGTTGTTTAATCTTTAGGATATTCTAGCCATCTTTTTGTTATTGTTTTCTAATTTAATTCCATTCTTGTTGGAGAGCATATTTTGTATCATGTTATATCCTTTTAAATTTGTTAAGGTGTATTTTGTGGCCTAGAATGAGGTTTATCTTGGTGAATGATCCGTATGAGTTTGAGAAGAATGTGCGTTCTGCCATTATTGGATAGAGTATCCTGTAGGTGCCATTTAGAATCAAGTGATTGATGGTGCTGTTTATTTCAACTATATGCTTACTGATTTTCTACCAAATACATCTGTCAATTACTGCTGAAGGGGTGTATATATTCTTTTTTTTTTTTTTTGCCTGTTCTATCAGTTTTTGCCTCACGCATTTTTGATATTTTGTTGTTAGGTGAATACACATGAAAGATTGTTATATCTTTTAGGAGAATTGACCTCTTTATCATTATGTAATGCCCCCTTTTTAATCCCTGTTAATTTTCCTTGATCTGAAGTCTGCTTTGTCTGATATTAATATAGTTACTCCAGCTTTACTTTGATTAGTGTTACCATGGTATGTATTTCTCCTATATTTACTTTTAATCCATCATGTCTTTATATTTAAAGTGGGGTCTGTAGTTGGATTATGTTTTTTAATCCACTCTGACAATCTGTCTTTTAATTGGTCTATACTATTCACATTTCAAATGATCCACTGATACCATTGGATTAATATTGACCATATGTGAAACTGTTTTCTATTTATTGCCCACAGTTTGTTTTTTGTTTTTGTTTCAGTTTTCTTTTAATCTTTTTCTTCCTTCTCTGGCTTTAATTAAATATTTTATATGGTTTTGTTTTTTCTAGTCTTAACATTCCAATTAAACTTTTCAATTTTTTTGGTGGCTGACATAGAATTTGCAGTGTATATTTATAACCAATCTAAGTTCACTTTCATATAACATTATGCTGCTTCATGGGTAGTGTGCATAACAGTATTCCCAATTTATTCCTCTCATCACTTATACATTGCTGGCATTCAGTCTATCTGTTCACAATCTCTAATTACCCAATACATTGTTGCCGTTATTAATATCAAGAAACTGTTATCTATTAACAGATCAATTAAGAATGAAAAATAAATTATTTTACATTAATTTTACTCCTTCTCTAATATGCTTCCTTTACTCATGAAATCTGAGCTTTTGTTCTATATCATTTTCCTTCTCTCTGAAGAACTTTTTTTAAATAACGGTTCTTAGAAGACACATGTATTGGCAACAGATTCCCTCAATTTTTGCTTTTTTTGGAAAGTGTTTATTTTTTGTCACTTTTAAAGGACAATTGCACTGGGAACAAACAGAATTCTGGATTGGTGGGTATTTTTTTCCTTTCAACAGTTTAAATATTTCAGTCCACTCTCTATTTGCTTACATAGTTTCTGAAGAAAAGTCCAATGTTATTTTTTTTCTTTCAAAATATTAAAGGGGTACAAATGTTTTCGTTACATGGATACACTGTGTAATGCTGAAGTCAGGGCTTTCAGTGTGTCGGTCACCAGGACAGTGTTCATTGTATCTGATAGGTAAATTTTTATCCCTCACCCTCTTCCCAACCTCCCCCTTCTTAGTTTCCAATGTCCTTTGTATCTCTTTCCACCCCTGTGTACCCATCATTTAGCTCCCACTTATTAGTGAGAACATGTGTTGTTTGTTTTTCCATTCCTGAGATACTTAGGATAATGGTGTGTGTGTGTGTGTGTGTGTGTGTGTGTTATACATATATACATGGGCACTTAGGTTGATTCCGTGTCTTTGTATCTTTGCAATTGTGGATTGTGTTGCAATAAACATTCAAATGCAGGTGTCTTTTTGATAGAATGACTTTTTTCCCTTTTGATAGATACCAAGTGGTGGGATTGCTGGATCGAATGGTAGGCCTACATTTATTTCTTTGAGTAATCTCCATACTGTTTTCCATACCGTTTCCATACTGTTTTCTGTACTAATTTACTGTCCCACCAACAGTGTGTAAGTGTTCCTTTCTCTACATCCACACCAGCATCTGTTGTTTTTTGACTTTTAAATAATGGCCATTCTGACAAGAGTGAGGTGGTTTCTCATTATGGTTTTAATTTGAATTTCCCTGATGATTAGTGATATTGAGCATTTTTTCATATGTTTGTTGGCCATTTGTCTATCTTCTTTTGAAAAATGTCTGTTGATATCTTTTGTCCACTTTTTGATGAGGTTGTTTGGTTTTTTTTCTTGCTGAATTGTTTGAGTGATGTTATTTTTATCCTTGTCCCTTTATAGGTGGTTTTTCCTCTAGATTCTTTGTTATTTTTTTTAATAATTTTTTTCCTGCCCAGATGTTAGTATGCACTTGATTCCTCTGGCTTCTTTTAAGATTCTTTCTTTGTGGTTTGTTTTTTTTTTTTTTTTGCAGTTTGAATGTGATATGCCAAAGTGTAGTTTTTTTAGGATTTATTATGCTCAGTGTTCTCTGAGCTTCCTAGATTTGTGGCTTGGTGTTTTCATTAATTTTAGAAAATTCTCAGCCATTATTATTTCAAAATATTTCTTCTGTTTCTTTTTCTCTTTTCCTTCTGGTATTCTCAGTACACATATGTTAAACTTTTTATAATTGTCCCATAGTTCTTACATATTCTTTTCCATTTTTAAATTCTTTTTATTCTATGCTTTTCATTTTGTGAAGTTTCCATTGACATAAATTGTCAAGCTTAGTGATTCTTTTCTACTGATGAGCTCATCAAAAACATTCTTCATTTCTTTTATGGTATTTTTGATCTCTCGTATAACCTTATAACCTTTTCATTCTTTCTTAGTTTTCCCTGTCTCTGCTTACATTACCCTTCTGTTCTTGCACACTATCCACTTTTTTATTAGAGCCTTTAGCACATTAAATTCCTGGTCTGATGATTCTAAAATCTTTGCTTTAACTGAGTCTGGTTCCGATGCTTAGTTTCTCTATTTAGACTGTTTTTTGCCTTTTAGCATGCCTTATAATTTTTTTTGAAAGCTGGACACAACATTTGGGGTAAAAGGTACTGAGATAAATAGGCCTTTAACGTGATTTATGTTATAAAGGCTAGGAGTTGGCTATCTCTAATGTTTGTTGTAGCCGTAGATGTCAGAGGCTAGAATTTCCTCTAGTATCTTTGTCTCCCCTATTGTCTTTGAGTTTCCATAAAGTTATGAATCTTACAGTCCTTTCAGTTGTAATCTTGTTATTATAGTGGAGCCTTTTTGATGTGATGGTAAGTGGGCTGGGGAGAGTCCTTCCATAATCCTGTGATTAGGTTTCAGACTTTTGGTGAAGCCTGTGCTCCTAGGATGTGACACTCACAAGTACTTCTCAGCTTTCCCCTCTCTGCTTAGATGAAACAGGAAGGCTGGAGGAGGTGGAATTGGGTGTTTCCCTTTGGCCATGATGGTCATACTCTGATAAATTCCAAGTCAGTTAGGCTTTGATAATATAGTCTCCCTTGAGGGAAACCCTTTGTTAATGAAAACAGAATACTCTGGACATATTTCAAAATGGTTACTTTTCCTCTCTCCCTGCTCGAAATATGAGGGAATTTTTCTTATATATTTACCCTGAGAACTTGGTAAGGATATTGGAGGTAAAACTCATGAAAGTTTGTACACCCAGGAGTCTTAATCTTTAGGTGTAGTCCTTGCGTTTTCTCCAGCAATTAATCAATTACCCTTTAAGTGTTCCTACCTACCATTTACTGGTTCTAGCCACAGCTTCTTCTCCCAGTAAACTGTGATTCCATATATTTATGTTTCTCCAGGTTTCAGGGCAGTAGCTTGCTCTGTGACCTCAATTCTTTGTTGGATCCAAGAAGAGTTGTTAGTTTTCAGTTCATCTTTTTTCTTACTGTGAGCATGGGAGTCATGATTTCCAAGCTCTTTACAAGTCAGACAGGAAACTGGGAGTCCTAATCTGTAATATATTTTAACTCATTACCAGTTAATCCAGATACCTGCTAATTTTATTAATAGGTCAAACAAATTTTAGTGTACATATTAACAAAAATTAATGACAGGACATTGGTACTTTGATACAGGAGTCTTTCAACCTCCTCATTTGCTGGCAAATTCATAAACTCTTCTTTTGTCCTCCTCAAACCACTTGTCCTTGTTCTTCTGATGCAGACCTGGGGACAAGTGCTAAACTTTTGGTAACAGAATTTGCCATCCCTGGGTGGGCCCATCAATGCTCTGGTTGAATGGTAGGTACCTCATGACTGCTGGAAGAGGGAGGGAGCAGCCCCGTGTCAAAGTCATGGGTCTTCGCAGGTAGGAGTAACTTCTTTTCCAAGTGAGAGAGCAAGGGATGGCCCCAGCAGCTGCCAGAGCCTGTTTTAGCTCCAGGGAAACCCTGTCTCTGTCTCCCCGAAGTAGATGCGGCCCCCAACAACCTGAACTGAGGTAAGGAAAAGGAAATGGATTTGGAAATGTCTGGACAGTCTCAGCCGTTTGTTGAGTAAGTTCCCCAGGGTACAGCCTGAGACCTCGATACCACCCATTTGGGGTGGAGGGGTTCAGACCTTGTTGGCTTTGTTTTGAGGTACTTTTTTGGGATGGAAGTCATGAGGTTGAGTGGAACTATGGAACCTGGTTCGAATTTGGAGCTCATTTGTGGTTCCCTGGGAATGGGGAGACTAGGCCACCATTTGGGTAGGGTTTCCCAGGGAACAGGGGGATTAGAACACCCATTTAGAGAGGGTTTTGAATCTTCCAGCCCTGTGGGGCATTTGTTGGAAGCCCAGGGAACAGGAGGATTAGGCGCCACCCATTTGCGGAGGGTTTTGAACCTTCCAGTTGGGGTGATGTTTCTCTCCTTTGGATTCCCGTGACCATTTGTGGTGGTGTTTATCACTTTTGGATTTCCATTTGTGAACTTTCCAGCCCTGTGGTAGGGCATTTGAGGCACCGGTTGAGGTGCCATTTGGGGTGGCATTTGTCCCCTTTGGATTCCCATTTGTTTGATAGGCCCTGGCATTTTTGTATCCCTTGTATTGTCTATTATTTGTGCATTTTGTTGCGACATAAGGAAGTTCCATGTCAAAGTCCCCTGGGAAAAACTTTGGCTGAATGGTTAACTTACAGCTACAAACTCATTTGCAAAGAGAATGGTGTTATTGGAATCTAATGTATGCAATGGAGTGTGAGGAGAAGTGGCTGTTAAATGAAAAATCTCATTTTATTGACAAGCCATGGCATTTTAGATTGTTTGTTTTGGGAATTCCCCATATTGTTTGTGTGTGTGTGTGAGTTTTTGTACCACTTGCCTGGTGAGATTTTGTATTGTGGTACCGCTTATATGGAATGTAAAGAAAAGTGGTGGTTGGTACTGCTTGAATGGAGTGTGAGAAAAAGTGGTGATTGATTGGGTTTATTTTGAGCTGTTGGTTCTTTTCCCAGAAATTTGTTGTTTGGACCCTAATTTTGATTTGAAGGTACATTCTAAAGGGTCTTCTCCGTTGCCTTTTAAATCCTTTAAAATAAAGACAAGGAGAATGACCCCCTTTGGGCACCCCAGTTGGTTTATGGCGCCTCTACTTGCAAGTATTTGTGTAAGGTTCAAAGGCAGGCCAGGTTTTCCAGGATGGCCAATTCTTGTGCACAAGTTTTTACTAAAAGGCAAATTATATCAAGGAAAATTCAGAGCTCAAATGGTCAACCTGCTACTACAGAGTTAAAATGTTAAGTCTTAAGCTCTCTGCTTAAGATAAACTCATTGTTTATGGTATACAAAATGATCTTTGGTTGTAAGGTTTTTGATAAATGAGCCACCCCACCCACTAGAACCACACAGCTGGCTGGAGTGAGGAGCCAGGCAGGGCCACAGCCCAGGGGTGGCCCTGGCAGGAGGGAGGACTGGTACACACAGTCTGTCGCCAAGTGGCATGTAGCAAGGGGGAAGGAATGCCTGCTGCCACCACCATCCTGGCACCGCGGGGGGGGGGTTGGGGAGGACGCTGCCTGAACTAACTCTTCAGTCCCACACCCAGTAAATTATGACTCGGGGCTCAGAATGGTCTCTCCTGGCAGCAGACTCAATTTGGGCCAGAGGGAACCCATAACTATAGCAGAGCAATTTATAGCAGTATCAGATAGAGGGCTTAAATGTGTAAGAACAGCTTCTGGCAGGGTCCTTTGAAACAGTCAAAAGGAAAGGGCGAAAAAGCTGCCCCAGACTGACTTTTTGTAAAGAAGAAGGACCTTGAAAGGAACATTGCCCAAAGTTGCAAAGGACTCTGGGTTGCAGGAAGCCTCCAGGAGAGCAAATAGTTTTTTGTTTTTTTTTTAAGTCCAGGACTCAGACAGCAAAGGAGGGGCATTGTAACCCCCTGCCTCCAAATATCCCCACAGGAGCCCTGGGCAAAATTGACAGTGGGAATTTGATTGGCACTAGCCATGTGGACAGAAGTGGTCCAGGGGGGTCCCTTCCCCCAGCTGCCACTCCAGTCCCTGGCACCAGCCATGCCTGGTGCTCTGTGAGCCAGGCAGGGGGTGGCAGGTGAGGGGGCCAGGGGGTAGTGAGGCAGTTGTAGACAAGCGGTGGCTGAGAAACTCATCACAGCGGGCCCAGGAGGCGGACCTGGGCGAGCAGCAGGATCACCTGGGTTGTTTCAGAAGTGACAGAAGCTTACCTCAAAGGGGGGTACCACCAAGCTCCTGCTGGATGAATACCAGGGCCTGATGAAGTATACAAGAGACTGACATTGTGCTTTGAAGATCAGGCCTCATCAAGCCTGCACATCGTTCAGTCTAGAGAAAGAGGCTGAGCAGATAGAGAATAGCACGCTGGTGATGGATGCCGTGGACAGACAGCTACAGAGACGGCTTGGCAGCTCCTCCTCCTACAGCAAGGACGTCAGCAGGCCACCCATTGTCAACAGGACCCAGGAGCACACTCTGCTGAGTGCTGGACATTTCATAAGAGTAGTAATGGACCCTCTTTTGTAGCAGAGGTAACCCAACAAGTAAGCAAAGCCCTACACCTAGAATAGAAATTACTCACATCCTGGAATTGATACAAAAAAACCATCTAAAATGAGATAGGGTATTGCCGCTTACCCTCCTCTGGATAAGGGTAACCCTTTAGAAGCAGGCTTAAGTTAAGCCCCTAAGAAATAGTTTATGAGAGACCCTTCCTAGTACCCTGAGGTAAGTGTGGTAATATAACCATAAGTAAAAGAGAATAGAGTAAAACAATATGTGAAACATGTGGGTCAGGTGCTAACCACTATGCATGAGTTTGCCTCTTTCAGGTCCCTGCCCCAGTAGGAAGCAGAGAAGTGGAAGGGACTCTGTGAAGTACCTCTAACAACTCACACCTCATTAAAATTATCAGAAGTGAAAACTTGGGTGCATAATACCAAAGTAAAGAGATGTAGCCCCCAGTGGAGGGACCAGCCTTTAGGCAATCTAAAGTATCTGAGAAAAAGGAAAAAAAATGAAAATGTTGATATTTTCACTAAAAAAAAATGAATCAGGTTTACACATTGTGTGACTTCTACTGGTTACATTGAGATTGTTCATTAAATATTAGTCTGATGTACTTTTTCCTTCCAAATTTTTTATCTCCTAGAGGTCTTAGATAAAAGGACTTACAGGTTAGATGAGTAGAGTTGACACTGTATAAATCAGCTGCTTGTCCATGTTCTTTGATTTGCCTTCGGTTCTGAGGGCTTCAGCTCTAAAATAAGGTAAAACAAGTTTATTTTATGAATATTTTGACTTATACTGTGTTTTAAGTATCTGTTATTTGACAGTGACATACAGTTCCTTTCTATTTATATATCTCAGCTCTGTTATGTTTATACTCTCCTGATCAAACTATTATGTTAAATAAAAACAATGAACAAATTTCTTACAAATATTATATAACAGTCTTGCATATGGAGTCTTCAGTGTATCTTTTATTCATGTAGGTTAGTCATGCCTCTCGCTTCACTTTCTCAGAATCCATATTCAACTATGTTGCAAGGATTGGATTAAACAGGCTGTTTTCTGTTCAGGTTACTCTCTAATACTCAAAGTAAACTTTATATACAAACCAGAAGAATTTCTTTTATATGATGAAAATCTTTTATGTCATTTGTTTTATTATGCAGGTCTTAATTTTCATGAATTAATAACTTATAAAGTATAAAAGAATTTCCATTTGATAAATTCATGTAATTGTTTTGTCGTTGTTGCTTGTTTGTTTGCTTGTTTTTTTTTTCCTTTAAAAGAACAGAGACTTCATTTCTGTGAAGGTCCTACCACTACCTTGATGGTCTTTACAAATGGTCTAAGTACCTTGTCCAGTTTTCCTTCCCCCTTCTTTTGCTTTGCTAATCAAGTCTCCCGTTAGTGTTCTTGGTCTTTATTTTGTTTATCTCCTTCTGATTCTTTTGTGACTAGAGAGACAATTAAACAAAGAAAGAATTGGGTTCCTCAGATGACTAATGATAATTAAATCTAGAATTTGAGACTCTCAGCAAGCGTACTGTATTGACCAGTAGTTTTGGCATCAGGTAGATATGGTGTACCTTCTTTAGTGTCCCAAATTATATATTTTTGTGCTAAAAATTGAGTGAACTCAATTTCTTAATGATATACCAGTCTCTGAAAATTCAAGAGTTTAGCAGATTATATGTGTGAGAAAAGCTTTTGACCTAGGGGTCTGGAGAGGGCAAAAGTTTTATAAGGATAAGTCCCTTTATTTCTCTTGTACTTAATGCGTACATTGCAGTCACAGATTAAATATACCTTTGTCACAGGATTATAGTCTAGGAAAAATAACCATTTTCTTAGTTTTTAGAAAGTAACAGGTATATGAAACTTCATATTGAATCAATTTTGATTGAAATACTCTGTCATCTATCCTTATTTTTAGACATCTCCTATCCCTAGGGAACCAGGTCTGTTGTGACCTGAAACACTAACTTTATTTTTTTAATTAATCTATAAACAGTGAAATGTGCTCTTTCTGTTAAACATTTCTATGAGTTTTAACACATGTATATATTCATGTGATTATCACCACAGTCAAGATACAAAAAAGTGCCATCACCCCCAAAATCACCCTTGTGTTACACATTTGTAGTCATATCCTCTCTGGACCCCTAACTTCTGGGAAACATTGATTTGTCTTCAATCACTATAATTTTGTCATTTTGAGCATACCATATAAATGGAATCATGTGTTATATAATTGAGCTGACTCAGTCATTGAATATGTCAGTTTCTTTTCATTGCTGAGTAATATTCCATGATATGGATATAACAGAGTTTGTTTATCCCTTCACCCATTCAAGGACATTTGGGCAATTATAACTAGAGCTTATAATTATATAATTATAACTGCCATAAACATTCAGGTACAGGTTTCTGTTTGACATAAGTTTCCATTTCTCTAGGATAAATACATAAGTGTGGAATGCTGAATCATGCTAAGTATATTTTTAACTCTTTAAGAAGCTGCCAACCTGTTTTCTAGAGTAGCTGTTTTTATATTCTCACCCACGATGTGTAAGAGTTCCTGTTGCTTTGCTTCTTTGCTAACACTTGGTATTGTCAGGTATATAGTGGTATTGTGTGGCTTTAATTTACATATGTCAAGCATTTGTGAAGTGTGTAAGTGTTTTGTCCATTTTTTAATTGGGCTATTTGTTTTGCCTCTTGACTTTAGCAAATTCTTCATATATTCTGGCTGTGAGACCTTTCTCAGACACATAATTTGCAGAAATTATTTTTTAGTCTGTAGCTTGTTTTTTAAGTCCCTTAGTAGCATCTTACGTAGAACAAATGTTTTTAATTTTGATGAATTCCAGTTTATTTTTTTTCTTTATGGATTTTGCTTTTGTTGTCGTGTCTAAGAACTATTTGCCTAAGTCAAGGTCATTAAGATTTTCTATGTTTTCATCTAAAAGTTTTATATTTTTATCTTTTACATTTAGACATGCGCTCCAGTTTTTAAAAAATTAAATCTGAACTGGCGGAAGTGCTCCATTGTGAGTTAAATCTTGTATGAGGTTTAAGTGGAGGTTCTTTTTTTTTTTCCCCAACACCAAGGCTATCCTTTTCCTATTGAATTTTCTTTGTTTCCTACAGCTACTGTAATGAATTATCACAAACTTGGTAGCTTAAACAACACAAATTTATTATCGTACATTTCGGAAGTCAGACATACAAAATTAGGTTTCATTGGATCAAAATAAAGGTATTAATATTTGGCATGGCTGTGCTCCCTCTGGAGTCTTTCGGGAGAAATCTGTTTCCTTGCCTTTTCCTGCTGCCAGTGTTTGCCTGCATTCCTTGGCTCATGGCCTCTTCCTCCATATTCAGAGCCAGCAGGGTCTCCTTTATTCATTTGCTGAGACATCTGTTTTTTTCACTTATTTCAAGCATGTTCATAAATGTTCCTTGAAGTGCTTTTATTATGGCTGCTCTGATTTCTTTGTCAGACAGTTCTGATATTTGTGTCCCCCCAGTGTTAGTGCCTGTTGATTATATTATTCAAATTGATATCTTACTGGTTTTTGAAATGATAATTTTTTATTGAAATCTGGACATTTTGAGTATTATAGGACTCTGGATCTTATGTAAATCTTCTGTTTAGCAGGCCTGCTTATGATACTGCTTCGGTGGAGCAGGGCTGCTGCCTCATTACTCAGGTGGGGATGAAAGTCCAGGTTCCCACTTCAGCCTCCGTTGATTCCAAGGAGAAAGGGTTCCTCATTACTGCTGAGTGGGGTGGGAGTTTGGGCTCCTTGGTAGGATAAAAGATAATAGACTGAGAGAAAATATTTCTAAACCACATATCTAACAGAGTCCTTATATCTAGAATATATAAAGAACTCTTAAAATTCAACACCAGAAAAACAATCCAATTATAAAATGTACAAAAGACTTTGAACAGATATTTTACCAAAGAGATACAAATTGCAAATAAACACATGAAAAGATGCTCAGCGTCATTGCCATTAGGAAAATGCAAATTAGAACCACAATAAGATATTACTACACACCTATTAGAACAGTTTCAAAATTTAAAAAGAATGATAGCACATGTTGGTGAGAATGCAGAGGAACTGGATCTCTCATATTTTGCTGGTTATTGTAAAATGGTACAACCATTCTGGAAAGGGTATAGCAGTTTCTTAAAAAGTTTGACATAGACTTGCCATATGACTTAGCAATTGGACTCTTGGGAATTTATCCAGAGAAATGAAAACTTATGTCCACCTGTATGAAAATGTTAATAACATCTTTACTCATAATAGCCCAAAACTGGAAACAAACGAAATGTCCTTTAGAGTGAATGGTTGAATAAATAGTCCATGGAATGGATTGAATATGGTTTAACAAATAATCTATGGAATAATAGCAATAAAAAAGGATGAGCTCTTGATATATGCAACAACTTTGATGAACTTCAAGGGCATTATTCAGAGTGAAACAAAAGCCAATCTCAAAAGATTAGCTATTAATACTATATGATTCCATTTATAATATTAATAATATTCTCAAAATGACTAAACTGTAGAGATCAAGAACAAATTAGTGGTTGCCAGGGCACAAGGAGTAGGGTAAGGCAGGATAGAATGGGAGTGAATATAAAGTGATAGCACAAGGGAGTTCTTTTGTGGTGATGGAATAGTTCTGTATCTTGATTGTGGTGGTTACACAAATTTGTACATAGGATAAAATTGCACAGAACCATATAAACAGTCATATACCCCCCTCTCATACACACACACATACACATGAGTACAGGTTTAAAAATGGTGAAAACTGAATGAGTTCTGTAGTCTAGTTAATAGTAGTGTGCCAATGTTAACTTTCTGGTTTTGATACCGAACTACAGCTATATAAGATGTCATTAAGGAGAGGGTACATGGGTCTCTGTACTACTTTTGCAACTTCCTGTGAGTCTATAATTATTTCAAAATTAAAAGTTTAAAAAAATTCTCATTTGGGATGGCTTAAGTCTAGTTCTGCTGAAGGTGGGATATTGGGGAAAAGTAGTATTTGCCACTCCTGCCTCAAAATATCACAAGGCCAATGAAACCTACACATACATATTAATAAGAACATCTACATGTAATATAATCCCATTTCTTTAGTGTATTTCTTTACTTTTTTAACACGTGGTATATTTCTTTTCTTTTTAAAATTACTTTTATGGTAAAACTGACAGTATTCAGTTACTATTAGAGGTAGTGCCGTGTTTTAGCACTGTGCTAAGTGTCCTTTTTCTGCCAGTAACAACACAGGACACATGACATTCACATGTTCTGTACACAAGGATGCTCCCAAATTCGACTAAACTCAAAAACATTTTCAAGAAAGTAAAATTGCACAACTTCGTTGGTGATACATTAGTTTCAGTCATCACTCACTATAGCCGTCACTATAGTGTGAGTTACGAGAATTGAATAGAATGCTAGTTGTAACTATCGCTTTTTCTCCTGCTCAAGAAAGTGTATTGGAATGCAGGTGAGGGAATGAGGACTTGTGTGGAAAACCAGGAATCTGCTCAAATTATTTAAATTACTTGTGACATATTTTACAACTGTAGCTGGTTTAAACGGTGCAGTTGAGAGTATCCATTTTAGGGTGCAAAAGAAATAAAATGTATGTAAACTGCTAATATGGCTATGATATACTAGAAAAAAATCTGACTTCAGGTGTCAGATCTGGATTTTGTTTTGTTTTGTTTTGTTTTTAAGACTGGTCGAGTGCAGTAGTGAGGAGGGGGGAAAGTAGTAGAGCAAGGAGTTCAGTCTGTAACTGACTGTGAACAATCAAGTGAGATAACGCACTACCTCAGACCAGCCAGATCTGGATTTTAATCTCAGCTCTGCTGCTTACCAAACAAGTAATTAAACCTGAGGGAACCTGCGTTTCCTCAACTGCAGCGATAATACCCATTTTGTAGAATTACTATTTCTTTCCGCCCTCACCTTTATGAAAGGAACCTAGCACCATACCTGACTGATACAGCTGTTGTTCACTAAGTGTCACAAAAGGTTTGTATGTGAAGAAGGCGGTATATCCATGCATATATACATATAAAGTGAATGAGAAATATATCATAAAAATGATAAATACTGAGGCATAAACTATAACCAAAAGATAAGAGATGGAAAATAGAGAGTGCCAAATTGAATACAAGTTTCAGAGAAGGCGTTAGGATAGAAATGAGATTCAAATTGGGCTTTGAAGAGTGGAGAGGTGGATAGGGGAGGGAGGCCATTTCAAGCAGAAACAAGAGCCTGAGGTTACATGGTTATAAGGGAATCAAAATCGGGACATTTATGCTATTTGGGACCTGCCATATATTGTTAGATTTTATTTTGAAACATTAATGTTTAGGCAATTTACCTCATAATATTACATTCTTAAAAGCACCCCAGTGTCTGCTGTGTATTTTAATGATATTGTTGAATGTTAAAACATCTGCCTGGTTGCTAAGACTCTTGTATACATTACCTTGAAATCTTGACTGGTAAGAGTTATATAGCTTCTATCAGTTCTAGCTAAAGTTAGACTTGTTGGAAGTAAATTCTTATGTTTAATAAAAATGGATGGCTTAACAATGGGACACTAATAAGAGCTGAGATTTCAGTGTTTTTATTAAGCTTTATAGAATTGTTTTCACATGCTATTTATGTGTATCAGTTTAATTTCTTTAAGGAAAACTCTTGCTTCTAGTACACTTCCCATTTCTAAATGATGGTTGATGTTTTCGATACTATCACTACAGAAAATGTAAAATGTGAATGATTAAATATTTGCCTTGACTATAGGAAAGTATGTATTTAAAATTTTCTTTGGTATATTCTCATGGAAAAATAGGTTTATTATTGAAAGCTTAGTTTGATATTCATTGGGCTCTTTTGGGTATGTTATTGGGCAAAGAATTTTTTTGTGGTGCAAATAGATGTGTTTTTTTTTTCCAATAGTGGATCAGCCACTGACACTTGTAATTTATCTGCATTTGCAATCCTTTTTGCTATATAATTTCAGTTTTATCATTATTTTGGTGAGTAAATCATCTTAAAATATTTATTGAATACCTACTGTATACAAAGCATTATGCTCAGCATGGGTAGAACAAAAAGAGTAATATGATACAGACTCTCAAGGCTCTAGCAGGAAAAGAAAATGCATACACAAACAACGATAAGACAGTTTGTCATAAGTTCCATGAGCTCTGTAGGATTTCAGATAATAGAGAGAGCATTTTTGAGTGGCTGGTCAGGGATGATTTCGTGGAAGTGGGATCATTTGACTAATTTACATAACTTGTAAATGAATATTAACATGGCCATGTGATATAGAAATCCTGAAATGATATCTCTCCAATGCCAAAGATTTTATCTTTATAAATTGGGAAAATCATTCTAATATCAGTATATGATAACTATCTAAATGTTACCGTAAATACTCATTTAAGGTAATTATTTGTACTTTCATAAATATTTTGCATATAATGAGTAATTAATGTTGTTATGTTTTTAGGCCATGAATATTGTGGTACCCTTCATGTTTAAATATGCTGTAGACAGCCTCAACCAGATGTCGGGAAACATGCTGAACCTGAGTGATGCACCAAATACAGTTGCAACCATGGCAACAGCAGTTCTGATTGGCTGTATGTGTGATTCTTTAATCTGTCCACAGGTGTTGATTCTCTTCAGGAAGGTTTCATCATATTTGAACAGATAACCTTTTCACCACAAACACAACTTAGCATTTTGGATGTTTATTGTTTTATGTGAGCTATTTTTTGATATGTTTTTTCTTAATTTCTTTGTATGATATAATTTTCAAAAATTCCATGATAATAGTAGCATTTTCCAAGTTACAGGAAATAATAATATGAAATAAGACATTAAATTAGTAACAACCATTTCTAATAGTTAGACTTTTTATAAGCTCCCTTTCTGTAAGGCCAATTATTTTCTTGCTCTTATTATTAGCTGTTAAATAGGAAATAGCTAAATACCAATATATATGTACATTGATACTTTATTAAAATATATTCAACAGCCATGAAACAAATCTAGAACAGAATATGAATGCTGCATGTCCCCATGCATTAGAAAGGACACTTTATGAGATTTAGGAGACATGAGTGGGGGCACTTGATTTTTTTAGGATCTTAATTTTATCATTCGTAACTTGGGGGAATTAGATTAGATCAAAAACCGTAATGGATACCGTACGTTTTTCCACAGTAAGGCCATATGGGCTATTATTTAAGTATTCTAATTCGAAGAAATCTTTTAATATCTGAAATCTAGGGAAAAATAACACTAAATGAGATTCATGGTTGTGGAAAGGTTGGTACTCGTTAGGCTAGATGATTTCTGTGTTTCTTTTAGTGTAAATATTCTGTTACATATTCATTCACTGAATTATTCATTGTACAAACATTTTGTGAGCCCTTGCCATTTTTACACTTCTATGATTCCAATATTTTTACACCCCATTTTTTCTTTTGAATGTATCATTAGATGGTGTATCAAGAGCTGGAGCTGCCTTTTTTAATGAAGTTCGAAATGCAGTATTTGGCAAGGTAGCCCAAAATTCAATCCGAAGAATAGCCAAAAATGTCTTTCTCCATCTTCACACCCTGGATCTGGGTTTCCACCTGAGCAGGCAGACAGGAGCTTTGTCTAAAGCTATTGACAGAGGAACAAGGGGTATCAGTTTTGTCCTGAGTGCTTTGGTATTTAATCTTCTTCCCATCATGTTTGAGGTGATGCTTGTCAGCAGTGTTTTGGTAAGTAAAATATTTTTCATAATAAGCTTTTATCTTACATTCTCATTAGTAGCATTGAATGTTTGAAGTACTGTTGCATACCCATCGGGTTGAAAGCAAAATTTCATGATGTCAGAAAGATCATGCAGTTTGTTTAATTATTTTGCCACAAGTTTCAAGGGACTGTCCAAATTCTTTATCATGTTATTATAAAGAACTGTTCAGTTCTACACATAGATTGTCATTAACTAGTACTTGCAAGGTTTTTTTTAGCAGAGATTTCTATGTGTGGCATTGGATTGATATGCTCAGAAAATCTATGTTTCTATTCACCATTCATAACACTTTAGGCAATCTCATTATTTATAATTAAAAGTAGATTTTTAAAATTCTTCTTTGTGCTTATTATACTATTTTATTATTGGCATTTGATGGTAGTATCAATGTGGCACGTGCAGTTTGGCTTCCTTCCCTTGTTACCTAAAGTAGATTTTCTAAGGTATTTGGTTTTTCACCTATTATTCACATGTATAATTTCCCACCATCATATTTTTATTAAAATATCTTGACTGAGATTTGCTGTTGTGTCTTATAAACTGTTTGGCAAGAACAATGACTTTTTCTTTTGACGTGTTTTTCCAGTATTACAAATGCGGTGCCCAGTTTGCTTTGGTAACCCTTGGAACCCTCGGTGTATACACAGCCTTTACAGTTGCGGTCACACGGTGGAGGTATGATATTCCCCAGAGGCCAGCCAAGGTTTAGAAACTAGTTACGCTTTTGTAACATGTATTTCATATCTGTGCAAATCTTTGTCTTACAGAACTAAATTTAGAATAGAGATGAACAAAGCGGATAATGATGCAGGTAATGCTGCTATAGACTCACTGCTGAATTATGAAACTGTGAAGGTAATATGTTTAATTATACTTTCCTCTGCCTTTTACACTGCACTAAGATTTGTTCTGCCATTTAATTTAATAGGTGCTGTAAGTTAGAGCTTCAGATTAAGGTAGGATTTCTAGGTGTGATAGAATAATTATTCAGAAATTACCCATTTTTCCTCCTCATTTTTGTTGGGCACCGTCAGAATTTTACCTTCTGAATTAATTTATAAGTGATCATAAATACAGTTATGCATCACATAACAACATTTTGGTTAACAGCAGGCAGCATGCGCAATGGTGGTGGTCCCACAAGATAACATTATTATGTTGAAAATTTCCTATCACCTAGTGACATCGTAGCCGTTGTAACATCGTAGCTATTGTAATGTCCTAGTGCAATTCATTATTCACGTGTTTGTAGTGATGCTGCTGTAAGCAAACCTACTGCATAAATGCCCGTCATAAAAGTGCAGCACATACAATTGTGTACAATTGTGTATTATGCACTCATAATACTAGATAGTGATAATAAATGACTGTGTAACTGGTTTATGTATTTACTGTGCTATGCTTTTTGTTGTTATTTTAGAGCGTACGCCTTCTACTTATTAAAAAAAAAATTAACTGTAAAACAGCCTCAGGCAGGTCCTTCAGGGAGGTATTCCAGAAGAAAGCATTGTTATCATAAGACATGACAGCTTCATGCCTGTTACTGCCCCTGAAGACCTTTCCAATGGGACAAGATGTGGGGGTGAATGATAGTGATATTGACAAACCTGACACTGTGTAGGCCTAGGCTAACCTGTGCATTTGTGTTTTAGTTTTTAACAGAAAGGTTTAAAAAGTAAAAATAAATAAATAAATAATTTTCAAAAGAGAAAAAGCTTATAGAATAAGGATACAAAAGAAAATAATTTGTACAGCTATATAATGCATGTTTTAAGCTGTTTTATTACAAAAGAGTCAAAAGATTTTAAAAAATTAAAAGTTTATAAAGTAAAAAAGTTATAGTAAGCTAAGATTAATTTATTGTTAAAGAAGGAAAAATATTTTCTATAAATTTTGCATAGCCTACATATACAGTGTTTATAAAGTCTATACTAGTGTACAGTTATGTCATAGGCCTTGACATTTACTCATGATTCAGTCACTTACCCAGAGCAACTTCTAGTCCTATAAGCTCCACTCATGGTAAGTACCTCTACAAGTGTACCATTTTTTGCCTTTTATACCATATTTTTTACTGTACCTTTTCTATGTTTAGATACACAAATACTTACCATTGTGTTACAGTTACCTACAATATTCATTACAGTGACATGTTATACAGGTTTGTGGCTTAGGAGCAATAGGCTATACCATATAGCCTACATGTATAGTAGCTGTACCATCTAGGTTTGTGTAAGTACACCATGATGTTTGCACAACAAAATCACCTAAATGATGCATTTCTTCGAATGTGTCTCTGTCGTTAAGTGGCACATGACTGTATACGGATAGCATTTTGATTCAGAATGAACATTAAGCTAATTAAACTGGCATATAAATTCTTGACTGTCTCTCAGAGTGCTTAGCATAGTGCATCTCATTGATTCTTTCATTTATTTGTTCCTTTTTCCATTTAACAAGTAGTTACTGAATGCCTCTTATATATAAAGCACTATGCTTAGTGCTTTGATGGGGGAGGGTGATAAAAAACATGATTACCGTGTAATCCCTGCACTCCTAGAATTTTATAATATGCTGGGAGAATTTATGTATGCAGGTGACTAGACAAGAAGGCATAATATGCTAAAGGCAGGGGGAACTGTCAATTCAGAGTCCCAGGGGAAGGCTTTGTGAAGTAAGTGTTATTGAAGACTTTTTTAAAATCTGGGTTTGAGTTAGCTAAGCATTCGGTAAATGTTTGTTGGATGAATTTTGTGTAGTTTTCAAATACAATCCATTGTGGAAAACTGCAGGTGTATCATAGTCCAATATATTGAAAGTCAATTTTTAAAATAGAGTTCGCAGTACAGAGTTGTATCCATACATGAAGTCTGATGAAAAGTGTACTAATCACTTAAGAGAATAAATTCCAATTATACTTGCCCATAGTTATCATTTTTATATATTTTGTAGTATTTTAATAATGAAAAATATGAAGCACAGAGATATGATGGATTTTTGAAGACATATGAGACTGCTTCATTGAAAAGTACCTCTACTCTGGCTATGCTGAACTTTGGTCAAAATGCTATTTTCAGTGTCGGTTTAACGGCTATAATGGTGCTCGCCAGTCAGGGAATTGTGGCAGGTAATGGATCTGTGGTTATCACATTTATAGGCTGTTTAACCTAATTTTTATTAATAAAGATTAATGAAAGGAATGTGTATATTAATCTTAATTATAAAGGATATTCAATAAAATGCTTTAATGTCCTTGGAGTACTTTCTTTTTTGTATCAGAATGTGTTCTCTTGATTGTTTGATAATGGTTTTTACTTCCATTTGTTTAGCACTGGCTGTCTCATTGAGTAGGATTACAGTTTATACATTTTATGGGTCTACAGCCTGATTCTTTCAGGAACAACTTTTTTTTTTTTTCTAGCATCTGGTATTTCTGATTTCTCTTGTAGACCTGGAAAGCAATGTAATTAATTTCCTGTTTAGTCCAAAGGACTAAGAAGCTGTCTTTTTTTTTTTAGAAGTACCAGTAGCCTTTTAATCTTTATACTATTTTTTTCATTTGCAAAACACTTCAAAAGCAAATAATGTCTGTGCCTGTAAACCTCCCCACTCAGTTAAGATTCATTCACTGTGACCTAAATATGTGATATATCATTCTTAGTCATGATACTCATTTGTTTCAGTTTTTGGGTTTTTTTTTTTTTGTGCTGGCAGCTGGGAAGACACCAACTCCGAAGTGGTGGCTCCGGCCAAGGGTTTCTTTTGTTTGTTTGTTTTTTGAGGCAGAGTCTTGCTCTGTCACCTGGGCTAGAGTGCTGTGGCATCAGCCTAGCTCACAGCAACCTCAAACTCCTGGGCTCAAGCAATTCTCCTGCCTCAGCCTCCTGAGTAGCTGGAATTACAGGTGTATGCCACCATACACATCTAATTTTTCTATTTTTAGTAGAGACAGGGTCTCGCTCTTGCTCAGGCTGGTCTCGAACTCCTGACCTCAAGCAATCCTCCTGCCTCAGCCTTCCGGAGTGCTAGGATTACAGGCGTGAGCCACTGTGCCCGGCCTCATTTGCTCCAATTTTTAACGTATACTCTTTTAAAATTTCTATTTTACACTACAAGAAAACT
>CAUYRT010049414.1:0-21233 GCA_963574885.1 Lepilemur ruficaudatus
AGCACAGTGGAGGGGAAGGGAATGCTTGAAATGTAGTTGGGAAAGGGAATTAGGGGTCTCAAAAGGGGAAGGAAATCCCCTAAAATTGTGGTATGTGAATAGCTGTACAACTTGGTCAATTTACTAATAATCATTGAATTGTACACTTAAAAGGGAGTAAAGACATGATATGTAAAAAAATAAAAAATAAATTAAAAAAAAAAGAAAAAAAAAAGAACTTTTTACTCCCACCCCCTTTGTGATAGCCTCAGCCTGAGAAATCTGTAGTGGGCAGGGAGAAGACGGCAGTGCGCTTGGCTTCTGTCGGTCCACTCCCTACCTCTTCTTAGTAGTGGTTTCTGGCCCTTCTCGGGCTGGCTAGGAGGAGGGGAGGAAGGAGGGAAAAAGGGACAGATAGGGTTTTATTAAATAGATCAGTTGTATTTTGGCCTCACGTTCTGGGTGCAGGCAGGCAGTTTCTGGCCCTTTGTCATGGGCACTATTTATGGAGTCCCCAGAAATTTCCCT
The DNA here is from genome assembly GCA_963574885.1 of Lepilemur ruficaudatus. Classification (NCBI taxonomy): domain Eukaryota; kingdom Metazoa; phylum Chordata; class Mammalia; order Primates; family Lepilemuridae; genus Lepilemur; species Lepilemur ruficaudatus. Next base: position 508 of record CAUYRT010049414.1, read on the forward strand.
GATAGGGATCTCCAAGGTAGTTCACTACCTCTGGCAGTTCCTTTCCTGGATGGCCACTTACAACCTCCTATCATCTGCCTCTGGTGGAAGGATCATCAACCTCCTACCACTCCTCCTGCTGGAGTTGCCTCACCCTTAGCAAGAAGCTTTTCCAGCCAGAGTCTTCAAGATCCACGGCTGGCTCCTGACAGCACAGTCCGTATTTGGTCCATGGAAACATGCACACACCTTTGCCCAGCTTAACGTGAAGTGTGGGTCACTCCCAATTCAAATCTTTCTCTCTTCTTTTTGCTCCCTTATTTCAATTCAGCCACAGCCTTTTGTCTTTGGACTTTATTCACAGGTGAATAGCAGTTCCTGAGTTCCTCAAACTTCAGGGACGCCTGCCAGTCTGTCTAAGTGGTTATTTGAAGTTCTTGTTCCTGCAGCCCACTTGCCTTAAAATTAAGGGGAAGCATTTTCTCACCCATGACAAAGGTGTAAGGAGGGAATCACACAGTGCACAACCCTTTCAAAGAAGTCCTCACTCTAAGCCCCCAGTGAACTTTCAGTTTTGTCCTAGAGGGCTTGGAGGTGGACGGTGGTCTATCCTGGCAAAGCTGGCTTCTGCAAGCCTTGCACACGAGGTCTGGAACCTGCTTTAAGTGGGAGGATTCTTGACAACTCTTGCTTGCCCCTTAACCTTTGGCTCCAATGCCAAACTCAGCGAAGACAACAGTTTTCCATTATCCTGTAACAATAGTTAATGTGTGTTTCCCTTCTCTGTCTCACATGTAGCAGAACATTTATGAGGTACAGATGCTTGCAGAAAAGTGTTGTGGAAGTAGAAGTCAGAAGCCTACTGTGCAGAGGGGCCTCAGAGACCCACTAATCCTACTCCTGCCTTTCCCAGAGGAGACGCAGGTATGTGATACGATTTCTCTGGGGAAACAGGAGTAAGTAACAGAAGAGATTAATTTCTGGTTCACTGCTCAGAAATCAGCTTTTTATAACCTCCCGTCTGCCAGGGAGATAAGAATTAAGGCAGCAATCTTCCTCCCATTTCTCTGTGGAGGCTAAGCCTACGAGTCAGTGCTCCCCACCGTAAGCCTTTGAACCGAGAAAGGCTGAGTGTGGGGTAGCCCTCGGAGGACCCTGGGGCCACTTGAAACTGATTGCAATACTCTTCTTTTGAGCAGCTGTCCCTTTAAAAGAGGAATTAGCCCTGAGGGATTCATCTGGCTTTGTGAGTCAGCTGGAAGGAGACCCGGGCAGTTCTGAACTAGGGTTGCAGAGGAAAGGGGCCATTTGTCTTCCAGACTGGAAAAGCAGAGCCCTGGGACGACTGGATGACCGGTGGAATAACTAGTTGTGGCTGACCTTGAACTCTGCCTCCATGAAATCCTGGGATGCGTTTATTTTCTGTATTTCAGGGAGTGTCTCTTTGCTCCTTGTCCTCCGGGAGGGCAGGGCAGAAATTGCATTTAGAACACTTACTCTCTAGGGGTGGGAGTTGGTACAGACATGTGGCAGTGAGTGACCCAAAGGCAGAGCGGCTATTTGGCGAAGGCTTTAACAGTGTGATTCAAGCCTTTGTTTGTCCTGCTGACCAAGGCTGTGGTTGGCTTGGGGTCCTCCGTATGGTGTGGCTGCAGAGGAAGAAGAACTAGGTTATTCGTTCACTACCTCCTGTGTGGAGCCCAAGCAAGGAGGAGCTTTATGTTCATTATTTCATTTCAGCTTCGCGACAGCCTTTTGATACTGTATTTCCCTTTTACAGATGAGAGAGAGGTTAAGTAACTTGCTCAGAATCACACGAATCAGGGCTATGCTCTTCAAGCAGTCTATGAGGAGACCTTGTTCCAAGCACGTGGAGCTAAAGGCAACAGGGTTGACCTCACAGCCAAGCTAATCAAATTGACATTTAATGAAAGCAATAGATTACCTCTTGTAGCCCCAGGAAGAGCCACTCGACCATAGCTAATCAGTGATAGAAATGCCTCTATCAAAGAAACATGTGATCAGAATTCACAGGCAGCAGTGGAACACTGGAATGTGGGAAAGGGAGGCCTGGGCTCCAGAGATGCTGGAGAGGACTTCTTTGCCCGGGGTCCCCGACTCTGGCATGCTGCTGCCTTTTAAATATGCAAACAAACCCACTTCGTAGGTTTGCAATGCTCCGCCCCAGGAAGGCCACCACATCTCTTGCTTTCAGATGTGTGAAATGCCTTCATTAGTGTCAAAACGTTTCATTTTGGTGAGCAGAACTGATTTGAAATTGCCTTCTTGTAACAGATACACTGGGGGGTGGATTGGGGAAGGAAATCCAGTTTATGGAGTTTTTGATATAAGTATTTTCCAGGGAGGAGTGCATGTGGGACAGTCCCAAACAGACTCCTGTGGACACACTGCTCTGCCAGACAAGCGCCTGTGCAAGGGGAATCCTACCCTTCCAAATCTACCTTCACCAACTGTCCTTCCCGGGTTCTGGGGTTAGCAGGCCTGCACCTGTCAACCCTTTGGTCTACCAGTTGGCCTTTGTGGACTCCCTCATGGGTATGAATTGCATAACATAAAAATGCACTCTCTTTCTTCACTCTGTCCTCTAGTCCCGACTGCTTCTTCTTCTCTATATCCTTAATCAACTACGCAGTGTGCACACCTATTTAAATGATATTTATACTGAGAATGACTGGGAAGCAATAGTCTAGCAGCAGGGCTGGAGGGTGGAGGGGGACAGACGGCACACGTACACTCTTCCCAAGTCCAGAGCCGGAGCCGAGGTCAGAAGATAAACAATGCTGTGACATTCCTTCCTGTTGGTGACGCCGATCTCCCTCATCTTTTCCTGATGTTCTCTCTTCCTTTTTGGTTCTAAACGTCTTCCTGTGCTCACTAGGTATGGGTTTGCCGGTTTCGTGTTGAGTGTGTCCTGTGTGCGTATGTACGTGCAGCTTTTAAAATACTGATTTTTAACTTTCCTTAACTCTTAACCTGCACGTTGTTTAAAGAGTCGGGAAATCGTGTCAATATCAGGCTTATTATGAAGTCTAACACTCTCCTGGCTCCAGTATCCCCATTTGTCTGCCCTTCAGAGCAATTACTTTTAATTCTTACAGTTGCTTCTCTTGGTATTTGCGTTCCTGTCTCTAAGCACGTAATGCGCTGATCCTGTCGCCTCTCCGTTTTGCGGGATGTAAGTGCTCTCTTCTCCTCTCTGCTTTCTCCACTTTTCCGCACACAGGCTCACTTCCCATCCTCCTCTCCACCCCACACTGTCAACAAAGCTGTATCATTTTATCTAGATCAACACTCAGCATTTACATTATTATGACTATATATAAGTGCTGTTTGTAGCAGAGCCGTATTATGTATATACTACAATACATTTTTCTTTCTGGCACAATGTTAGTTTTCTTTGGAGTTAATAATTATTTCCTGAGTCCTTTTAGTTATCTGTGTAGTTAATATTAATTCACCCTCAACCTCTCTGCGTTGTTTAATTGTCCTCTAACATCAAAGCACAATAAGTATTCTATAAATTTTATCTGGGTGAAGTCAGATCTTCTAGAACTTTCTTCCTTGTTGCAGTATGGAAGGACTGGTCTCTAGCCAGCTGCACTGCTGTCACACTGGGGTCTCCCTTTGCCATCAATGTGGCAATTGCTTTGCCTTTTTACTGGGCTATTTCTTAGATCCTGTGTTTTTCTTAGTTTCTTCTTTTGCTCTCTCATTTTGAATAGATCCTCCAGTAACTTACTACAGCAAGGGTACATGGAAGCAAATTTTTTCAAAGAAATGACTTTATTCTTTATTACACTTAAATGATTCATTGGGTATAGAATTTTAGATTGAAAATAATTTCCTTTTCAAATTTCGAAGGTATTATTCCACTATTTTCTTTTAATTTTTATTTATTTATTTTATTTCAGCATATTATGGGGGTACAAATGTTAAGGTTACGTACATTGCCCTTGCCCCCTCCCCCCTCCAGTCATATTCCATGATTTTATAGCTCCTCGTGTTGCTGCTGAGAAGACTGAAACCGTTCTGATTCTTGATTCTTTGTAAATTATGTTCTTGTAAACAAAATTCTGAAAACTATGGGGCTCTTGTCTTTGTTATATCTTCCAAATTTTCAAGATGGTGTGCCTTGGTATGGGTTTATTTTCATTTATTCCAATCTGGGAAATTATGTCCTTCAACTTTGGGAAATTTTCTTTTTTTTCTTTTTCTGTCTTCTTCTTTTTTTTTGGTGTGTATGTCTGTTCTACTCTGCCTCTCTCTTTCTGTCTCTGTCTTTATGTGTGCAATTCTGATTGTTTGAGCATTGAACCTCTTTTCATTTTCTTGTCTTTTTCTTCTGTATTCCAACTTTTTCCATTTAGCTCTATTTTTATTTCAACTTTGTCTTCCCACCCTTCTCATGAGAATTAAAAAAAATTTAGCTCTCATATTTTCAATTTCTAAGAGCTTCCTTATTTTCAGAATTGAGTTCTTGTTTCATGAAAATGATATCTGTGTTTATCTCTTTGAGGAAACTCATGATGGGTGTTTGAAGGTTTTTATCTTAGCACAGTCCTTTCCTGTAGGGGCCGGGCCTAGAAGAAAGGATGGATGGATGGATGGAAAGAACGTGAGCAAGGTGAATGAAGGGTCAGGCGAAAACACCTGCCTGAAGCTGCTTGTTTGCTGAGTGCAAAGGTCAGCTGACCTGTTGGACGTTGTTAAAGAAGTTAGCAAATGGCCCTGACCCCTTGCACATGTCTTTGGAAATAAATAGGGGGAGGAACTTAGCTGAGGAGGCCATTTTTTCCTTTAGATTTTGGTCTCTCCCCTTCTCTCTAAACACTGTATGTTTCGAGTAATTATTCATTCCTTTGCTATGGAGCTCAGGAGTGAAAAGCAGCCGCTACACTTTTCCACCCAGGTTGCTTTTATTTGTCTGCTTCCTCTGGTCTCTGCCATTCACATTAAAAGATTTGCTCAGATGTCTGGTGATCCTTAGCTGCTTGTTACTGTTAAAAAACGGAGCACTGGAAAGCTAAAAGCTGATGGAAGGTCTGTGTTTGTGGTCTTCCTTGAAAGCAGATCTGACTGGGTCAGTTTCCTGGAAATCTGCCCCCTCCCCTGCATAGCTGCATCTTCAGACCTTTTCACGTGGGCTGGAGAGATTCACTCCAGAGAAGAATCTTCTTACCTTCTGCCTGAATTTCTGCCTCCCTCCTTGGGACCAAGTAGGAGGAAAATCTGGAGGGTCTCAGCATTCAGGCTGTAAATGATCACTTACATCTCCTGTTTTCAGCACTCTGTGTCTGGACAGCTCCTGCCTGGAGATGTTGCATTTGACCCTGTAGAGAAAAGACCTTCAGGCTATGGCCGCCACACAGCTACCCAGTCTAGGGACAGAATCTGGGATCTACCTGCTACTTAAGTAGAATTCAACCCTGTTTTCATTCTTATTTTTGCCTCTGCCTCCAGAGGTAAATTATGCTGCCAACTCTTGGGATTTTGGGGGATCCTGGTTGCCTTCCCACTGCTGGCTTAGGATTTATTATCCCTGGGTCTGCTATTGGGTACCACTCACAGCTTCTGCTTTCCAGCTGTAGGTACTGTCTTTTCTCTCCTTCTTATCCTTATGGGTTTATTTATTTATTTTCAATTCCCTCATGTTAATTTAATGTGGTTTAATGAAAGAGTGGAGGTATATGCCTTTGTTCCAGCATCCATGTTAGCTGAAGTCAATATATTTCTCCTAGAGTAAAATCTAATCATTCAATGGTTCAGTTAATCAGAATTTTATATATACATTCTGCTGTGATGAGAGAGGGAGACAGGGAGAAAGCACGAGAGAGGAAAACATAATATTGTAACAAATGAATTCATGAATTCACTGGTCTGTGTATTTAGGGGTCAACAGAGATTTAGCCCTGTTTCCTGTTTAAAAAGCAGTGATGTCCAGAAAATAGATTCTGAATCAGTCTAAGAATCCTTGGAGCAGTGGGGGTAGGTTTGATTATGTTCAGTTTTTAGTCCACAGGCCAAAAGGGGGAATATCATAAAATATATTTTTAACAGAGTTTCTGAAAATGGTGTTTTTTTGATTAGTCTTCACATAACTGGATATGGAAGGTAGCCCATGCCTCTGTGGCTAAGTCAAGTTTTATCAGGTTTTCTCTGTTGCAGTGAGTTCATCCCTCTATCCACGTCCTTTCTCTTCTGAAAGTGGAGAATGCAGGGTGGTTGACATAGAGGAATAGATCATCCTTAGCCTGCTCCTCTCCATCTCCCTCCCATCCAAAGACAACCATTACCACTTTGCTATATCTTCTTCCTGTACTTTTTGCCAGGTACCTTTGTTTCAAGACATTTTTGATCATAAAATAGTCTTAGACAATGAGTATGTTGTCAGAGAGGACCACCTACTCTCTTCCTCACACTCCAGGTTTCCCAGCTTGAAGGTGCTTGACTTGGGAATCCTGCAGCTTAGCTCCACAGTGTTGACATTATGTCTTTTATCTGGCTACTCTGTGGTGTTCTCTCATCTTCTCCTTTATTCCTTGTCTCCCTGCTTCACACACACGCATACACACTCGTGCCCTTACAGATACACGCATGCATACACACACGTGCACATGCAGTGGGTCAGAAAAGTAGAAAAAGTAGAAAAATAGTGCTATTACTCTCCAAAGGGAGGGGCAGCCACACTTTTAGGATGGACAAAAACAGCTCTGTTTATAAAAGGAATTTTCTTTATTAGTCTTGGCGAGAAGCTGATAGGTTTTTCTCCCTATATCCAGTTGCAGTGAGTGTGTGTGGGTGAAAGAGAGATTAGAGAACAACTGCACCGTGGCAAGCGCATCCCGACCGAACTAGGAGCAGGCAGCTGCGGAGCCGAGATAGGAGCCTGGGATGCTTCCTGGTGCCAAGACTGTCAGAAATGGCTCCTGGGGTCTGAAAAAAATGACAGCAGGATTTAGCGTTCCTCTGACAACCACTCAGAAAATAGACTGTGAAAAGTAGGAGGAAGGGGAGAGGTGGGGCAAGCCGTCAAAATGCTCCCTACTCCTCCAAGGATGCCTGGGAAGTGTTGGCCACGTAGAGGGCACAGGTCGGGGGAGATATGGACAGGTGGCAATAGTGGTGTGGCCAAGCCAGGTAACTTGCTCTCCTAGTAGTGATTTTTTTTAGATACAGTATTCGGGAAGCTTGTCTCTGAATTTACACAGGCCCTGCTAGATGCATATTTCAGTTTTCTCAAGTGATCACTTGCTTGCGTATCTGTGTCAGGGAACAGCAATCTTTTTCTCTGCAAAGTATTAAATATTTTAGGCTTGGTGGCCCATATGGTCTTCGTCACAACTACTCAACTCTGCCGTTGTAGTGTGAAAGCAGCCATAGAAATAATAATAAGGCAGTGGGGCTGAGCTCCAATGCAACTTTATTTATGGACATCGAAGGTTGAATTTCATATGATTTTTACATGCTACAGAACATTATTATTCTTTTGAAATTTTCCAGCCATTTAAAAATGTAAAAATTATTCTTAGCTCATGGGCTGTGCAAAAATAGACCACAGGCTGGATTTAGCACAGGAGCCACAGTTGGCCAAACCCTGTGTCCAAATCATGGCATAGCAGAGGCAGCAGGGATCTCCAATCCCTCCTTCCCTCCTTTTTTCCCCCTTCTCTTCCCGTTGTGATGATTTGGAAATCAGAAATTGAAGCCCAGGGAAGTGAAGGATTTCTTATGTAACCTGTTAGTGGTAGCATCAAGATAAGACAATAATTAGTGGCAGTATCAGAATAAAAACCCAGGACTCAAGGAGCAGGGACCAGACCAAGACTCTGGGATATTTTATAATTCCAAAGGGCCATGCCATCCTATGGTACATCAGCTCCTTAGGGTGACACTGGATCTGAAACTTACTTCTTTTTTTTTTTTTAATCTTTCTGTTCTATGATTCTTCAATACATAGTTTGTTAATTTGTGCCAGTTACTGTGCTTCAGACAGCTGGGATATAGAGGTCCAACCCTGCCCTCTAGGAGTTCATTTCTTCAAGGTCTTATTTTTGAATAATCCAGACAAACCAATTTATGTGTAATCTCACTCTTAAAAACCGAATCCAGCTGCACTTATGTAAGTTACAATTATAATTAAAGTTTGGAAGAAATCCATTCTTGGAGCAAGAAGGCAAGGGGAATAAAAAGCAAATGTCTAAGTCACCCTTCGTACTGTGCTTTAGGGATTGAAATAACAAGACTGGTATTTTAAATGGGGAAACAGGAAATTTTGCTTTCAAATGAGCACAGTTCCCAACAAGTCATACGCTGATTCCTCTGGTTTTGGGCATTGCTGGCAGTGTCCTTATTACTGACATTACCTCCTTCCATAAAGCACTACTGGTCAAGTCTTTATCCTTTGTGGCTGGACTTTTGCTTTTGAAAACAACCTTCTTTTTGAAGTCACCGTTTGTAAATTAGCTGTGGCATCTTGCTAGGTGACAATGTTTGAGTGGAAAACTTCATAAAATGCACACTGCACACTGGTGAGTCGTCATGGCAAAGACCCCAGTTGTTGGGTTGAAGCAAAGAGGGAAAAAGAACACAGACTTTAATGTCAAACAGACATAAGTTTGGATCTCACCTCCACCAGGTATTAGGTGTATGATGTTAGAGAAGGTATTTTACCTATTTAAGTCTCAGTTGTCCTATCTGTAAAATGGAGCTGTAAATACATTCCTTGCAATGTTGTAGGGATTAGAGGTATTCAACACAGATACTCTTACTGGGTTAGTTAAACTGCAAAGGTTAGTTTACATTGGTCAGGATTTTTTCAAAATAGACTTTTGGGGATAAACTCTAGAGCAGTGTTAATAAATGAATCAAGACATTTCTGTTATTGAGGTATGTGCCGCCTTACATTTGGTAGTGTTGAAATTTTCCACAGAAAAGTTGACACTTCACTTCTGAATCATAGTAGAAATACCATGTTTCATCACTAGTTACTATTTTCTTTTTTTGAAACAGTGTCATTTGTCCAGCTTCCCTTGAAAGATCAGCTAAATGTCACATTATTCCTGCTTCTGCCAATCTTTCAAAATGCTCATCATGACAGTCAGAACAATTTCTTCATGCTCAGGTTTATTCTAAAAGTGCTCCTCTAAGAATACTGTTATTGAATTTTTATTTAATAAAAATTAGGTTTCTCTACTTAAAAATATAAATTAATTATAAAACAACTGGAAAACACAGAAAAGTAGATCTAAAAAAATTCTCTTAGTCTTATCAGATAAAGCTAGCCACAGTTGGATCATTGCTTCTACTTTGGTATATTTTATTCTATTCTTTTTACAATTTTTACTATCCTCTTTGCATCCATCATGGTGATGATGTGATGTATATTTGAATGTATATGTACATATGTATGCAATATACCAATATGTCTCTTTGAAATGGCATCTGTTCATTTTTGGTCACAATATACATACTCATCATAGAGAGGTTGAAAAATACTGTAAACTGTCCAGGAGTTGTGAAAAACACCCCCTAATCTCATCATACAGAAATACTGTTTTTTTTTTTTTTTTTTTATGACAACATCTTGCTTTGTTGCCCAGACTATAGTGCGGTGGCATCATTATAGCTCACTGCAACCTCAAGCTCCTGGTCTCAAAAGATCTTCCTGCCTCAGCGTCCTGAGTAGCTGAGACTAATTTTTCTATTTTTTATAGAGACAGGGTCTCACTCTTGCTCAGGTTGGTCTGAAACTCCTGACCTCAAGCAATCCTCCTGCCCGGACCTCCCAAAGTGCTAGGATTACAAGCATGAGCCACCATGCCCAGCCCAGAAATACTTTTTAAAACCTTTTTTTCTATTGTATTTATAGAATATTGAGATATTACTATGTATTCTGATTTTTATGTATAATTGTCACAGAAACACCCACCAGAATAAGTGATTTGTAAAAGAATTTGGCGACCGATATTTTCTGCCGCAGAGTAGGATTAAATATTTTCTACTCTGGCTTTTTGCAGTGCAGAAGAGATCACTGTTGATGACACAGGTTATTCAATGTGAGTTTTAAAGACAAATTCCTGGGCATGAAAGTAGACATTGTGTTTCTATCCATAGCTTGGTTCTTTTTAAAATAGACTTTTATCTTTTTTACAGTAGTTTTACGTTAATAGCAAAGTAGGGTAGAAAGTACAGAGGGTTCCCACATGCTCCACCTCCCCAACTATCGGTGTCCCCCACCAGAATGGCACATTGTTGTAACTGGAGAACCAACACTGATGTGTCATATCACCCAAAGTCCATAGTCTATTCTTGGGGTTTACGTTCATAGATTTTCACAAATGCATAATGACATGTCCACCATTGTAGTATCACACAGAGCAGTTTCATTGCCCTAAATATCCTCTATGCTTTGCCTTTTCATCCCTCCCTACACCCTAACCTCTGGCAACCACTGATCTTTTTACTGTTTTCATAGTTTTGCCTTTTCCAGAATGTCATGTAGTTGGAATCACATATATTATGTGGTCTTTTCAGACTGGTTTCTTTTACTTTGTAACCTATATCTAAGTTTCTTCCATGTCTTTTCATCACTCGGTAGCTCATTTCTTTTTATTGCTGAATAATATTCCATTGTATAGATGCACCAGTTTGTTTATCCGTTCACCTTCTGGAGGATATCTTGGTTGCTTCCAAGTTTTGGCAATTATGAATAAAGCTGCTATAAATACGTGTGTGCAAGTTTTTGTGTGGATGCAAGTTTTCAACTGATTTGGACAAATACCAAGGAGCACGATTGATGGGTCATATGACAAGAGTATGTTTAGTTCTTTACGAAACTGCCAAACTGTCTTCCAAAATGGCTTTGCCACTTTGCATCCTACCAGCAATGAATGAGACTTCCTGTTGTTCCATGTCCTCACGAGCATTTGGCATTGTCAGTGTCTTGAATTTTGTCCATTCTAATAGGTGTGTATTGGTTTCTCATTGTTGTTTTAATTTGCATTTCCTTAATGACATATGGTGTGCAGCATCTTTTCATATGTTTGTCATCTGTATATCTTCTTTTGTAGAGTGTTCGAGTCTTTTGCCCATTTTTAAATTGGGTTGTTCATTTTTTTATTGTTGAGTTTTAAGAGTTCTTGCTATTTTTTAGATACAGGTTCTTTGTCACATATGTCTTTTGCAAATATTTTTTCCAGTCTATGGCTCCTCTTCTGATTCTCTTGACATTCTCTTCAAAGAGCAGAAGTTTTAAATTTTAATAAAGTCCAGCATATCAATTATTTCTTTCATGAGTTGTACCTTTGGTGTTGTACTTAAAAAGTCATCACCACACCCGTGGTCATCTAGATTTTGTTATAGCTCATCTTCTAGGAGTTTTATAGTTTGGTGTTGTATATTTAGATCTATGATCCATTTTGAATTAATTTTTTTGTGAAGAATGTAAAATCTGTGTATAGATTCCCTTTTTTGCATGTGGATGCCCTGTTTCTCCAGGACCATTTGCTGAAAAGACTATCTTTTCTCCATTGTTTTGCCTTTGCTGCTTTGTTAAAGGTCAGCTGACTATGTTTGTGTGGGGTCTGTTCTGCTCCATTGATCTATTTGTCTATGTTTTCACCGATACCAGACTATATTGATTATTCTTGCTTTATATTAAGTTTTGAAGTCAGGTACTGTCAGTCCTTCAACTTTGTTCTTCTCTTTCAATATCGTGTTGGTTATTCTGAGTCTTTTGCTTCTCCATATAAATTTTAGAAACAGTTTGCAAATATCCACAAAATAACTTGCTGGGGTTTTATTTAATCTATGGACCAAGTTCGGAAGAACTGACATCTTGATAATATTGAGTCTTCCTATTCATTAATGTGGAATACCTCTCCATTTATTTTGTTCTCCTCTGAATTCTTTCACTAGAATTTTGTAATTTTCTCATATAGATGTTATATAATTTTTTTAGATTTATACTTAAGTATTTCATTTTGGGGGATGCTAAGGTAAATGACATTATTTTTCTAAATTTCCAATTACAGTGATATTTATTTTTTATTTCAAATTACTGGTGTATATTTTATATTTGTTCATTACAGGTATATAGGAAAGTGATTGGCTTTAGTATGCTACCACCTTGCAATAATTTTTTTATCAGTATTTTGGATTTTATACATAGCTAATCATGTCATCTGTGAACAAAGACAATTTTGTTTTTTTTCTTCCTAGTCTCTATGCCTTTTGTTTCTTTTTCTTGTTTTATTGCATTAGCTAACACTTCCAATATGATGTTGTAAATGATTGGTAAGAGGGAACATCTTTGCTTTGTTCTTTATCTTAGTGGGAAAGTTTCTATTCATTCGGTATATTAGCTGTAGGGTTTTTGTAGCTGTGCTTTTTCAAGTTGAGGAAGTACCCCTCTAGTCCTAGTTTACTGAGAGTTTTATTTTGAATTGGTATTGGATTTTATCAAATGAATTTTTTGTATATATTGATACATTATGTGATTTTTCCTCTTTAACCTGTGGCTGTGATGGGTTACATTAATTGATGTGATGGATTACATTAATTGATTTCAATATATAAAAAGAATTTTTTACACCATAACCAAGTAGGAGTTACTCCTTGCACACCTGAGGTAAATCTCACTTGGTTGTGTTACAAAACTCTTTTTTATATATTGTATTTGATTCCATAATATTTTATTGAAAATTTTTACATCAATGTTCATGAGAGATATTGGTCTGTAGTTTTCTTTTCTTGTAATGTCTTTGTCTGGTTTTCATATTAGGATAATGCTGGCCTATTAGAATGAGTTAGGAAATATTCCCTCTGCTACTGTCTTCTGGGAGAGATTATAGAGAATTGGTATAATTTCGTCCTTAAATGTTTGGTAGAATTCACCAGTGAGCCCATCTGGGCAACAGCTCAATTTGGATAGAAGAAAAACAAAAAGGTGTTTGGAATAGTAATGCTTTCAGCACAGTTTCCTGACCTCATGAATGGTTCTTCTATTTTTACCAGGCAGGCTTAAAAGAAAGGAACCATTTATATTTATTTATTTAGGTAGTTTGTTTAAACACAATTTTTAGAGTAGTTTTATATTAGCAGTAAAATTGAGAGGAGTGTGTAGAGATCTTCCATAGACACCCTCCTCCCCCACATGCTTAGCCTCCCCCATTATCAACTTCCCCCCCAATAGCAGCACATTTGTTTCATCTGATAAACCTGCATTGACACATCATAGTCATCCTAATTCCAACATTTACATTAGGGTTCACGGAATTCCCAAGTTCCAGATGTCTCTTTCATGAATATTTTCGTTTTGGAGTGCTAACTTAAGATCGTTTTTTATTAGCCAGTGTTCTTCTTTCATTTTTTTCAAGGAGGGTGTACATATGGAAGGCTTTATGAAACTTTGCATACATGGTGATTGACTTCTTTTGTTGCTTTCACACATGAAAGAAAAATAGCCCACATATATTTTTAGATCACAGCTGTTTCAACTCCAGCCAACATATTTGCTTTATTCTTAGTTAGCCTTCAGCATTGGAGAGCAACGTTTCTGAGACCAACCACTGTTTTGGGCCTAAGGGAGTAATCTCAATTATCTGCCTGGGTTGCTCATCAATTTTTTTTTCCTTTCTTTATATTTCTAAAAAATAAAGAGGATGACGCAGGTGTGGTTCTTTTTATACTACTTTTGCCTGGAAGACATTTCTCTTAACATGCGTGTTTAACAAATTAGAAAAATTTCCTTTAATTCCTTCAGCTGACTCCTGTCTCTATTTCAATTCTTCTGATTATTACTTGGGGTTGTTCCTGATTCTTAGGTTACAAATTTGTTCTTTCTCCATTTCATTCCAATTAATTAGTTTCAGCACCTTTGGTTTTCTCTGTGTTTCAGGAGAGTTTCTCAAGTTTGTCCTCCAAACACAGATTCAATTTTCCATAGCACGTAATCAATCTCTCTTACTATTGTCACCACGCTGTGGAATTCTGTAAGACTATTGCAATGTTTTTTCTTGCGGTATCACCCATTCGCAATTCCATCATTCCTTTTGTCTTCTTATGGTTTTTGTTACTGGTTCATGGAGATTCTCCTCTCATCATACTCATTTGTAAAAGCTTTTTTCCCCTTAGGATTCCTCCCACTCCATTATAGACAGGAATTACTAATATAATGGGATTGAGAATTAAATTTTAAGTACCACTCATCATGCAAAAAAATGTTGCCTATTCCTTTTCTCCAGCAGACCTAATCTTTGTCATGGACTACCACCTCAATAGATAATTGGGCAAGGCGTGGGATGAAAGCGGTACAGCAAACATAGGTCTTGCTAACTAACAACATCTTCACTTTTTCTGGTTTGGAAAGGCTATTTTGGATGACTCACTCTTTTTGGGGGACGATGCTCAGTCTTTCAGATTCTTCCCTTCCCTACCTTGTGTGTCTTTGAGACTTTGGGGGACAGGGGACTTTGTGCCCATATTGTGCAATGGGCTCTGCTGTAGAGGGGTTGGTGAGTCTGGTCTGGTTCAACCTGGACTGGTGATGTTTACTGGGGAATCGCAGGCCTTGTCTGGCCCTTTCAGGCACGGCGCATGGGTGTCCACTACTGAAGTTCTGGTCATTGGTCTTTGGTTTTGATGTCACTGTATGCAGTGACCTCTTTGTGCCCTCTGAAGGCTCTGCTGATCTACTAGCCTTATTGGCACGTCCTCTTTTCCTCCCTAGGTCACATGGAGACTTCTGCATCCCCTGCACTGCTCTTGGGGAACATGGCCTTGGGCTCCTGTCCCTAACCATCTATCTCAATAGGTCTAACCTGTTTTTTTATGTGACAAGTTGTTCTGATGACTAGCTGAATGCTGGTCTTTCAAATGAAGACTTAAAGTCTTCCAGTCAGTGTCTGAGAAAGGGAGGAAAAAGTCCCGTGACTCTGGAGTCCCCCGACTTATTTGGTTGTTATCAGCACAGCCATCTCTGGGATTTTGTCATGGCCAGGGGACCAGATCAATGTATCTGCTTGTGTGCTTACCCCGTCTCTTCTCTCCTAAAACGCTCTATCTTCCTGTCCTAGGCCTTCTCTGTCTGCTTCCTCTCTGGGCAACTTGAACTTCTCTTTATTATGTGCTGAGTTCCCTGGCTTCCTCTCCCAGGAAAACTCTACGCATTAGATCTCCAGCCTTGAATGAATTCCGATCCCATCCATTTGTACTTTTCATTTGATTAGTAAAGAACATTCCTCTTTTATTTGTTTTAAAATTTCAAAACACCTTTCACTCTTGATAGAGGCTTTTCAATAAAAGCCCAGTTTGTTCTAAGTAATTTTTTGGCTTCCCCCTCCCAACGGGAATGAAATCTATGGGCGAGGAGCAATGTGGCAATAAGATTTATGTCTTTTAAACATACACCTGAGAATATTTATAAAATATTCTCCTTTTATGGTCCATCCTCTGGTATATTTAGTCACTCACTGGACATTTGTTGACATCCTCAGGGACGCTGGCGTTCTGTGGAAAACAGTGTGAAATTGCTGGCTCTCCTGCAGGTTGGGCGTGTTGCTTGTGAAAGCAGTGGAGAAGGTTTGGTGGCTCAGAGGGGAGCTGGGTGGGGTCCCTGGGGCTGGTGTGACTCACACACTGCAAAGTTACAAAGTTAATTCAGGATCTTAAATAAGATCATTTACAAGTTCCTTTCTTTTCCTCAATGTAGTCACATAGTACTTATCACCCCAGTGACTCAACTGTCTCAGCAGCCAGCATCAGGAACACAAAGGCAGCTGGAGGAGGGGAAGAACACACTCCCCGAACTTCATGACTTCCTCAGAGATGGCAATTTATTAGCAAGACTTTGGCTTGATTTCTCAGACTTAACTATCATAAAATGAGTAATCGCTTTTACAGCTCAGTTATTTTATCTCAGCGGTTAGGCTGGTAATAGTAAAAGCTGTTGCTTAGCTGTTTAGGATGTAACACGCATTTCCTCTCAAAGGGACACAGTCTTGATTTAATTCAGGTACCACATTTATGGCACCTTCTCTAATTAGTGTTTGTTTCTTAATGGTAAGATACACTACTGTCAGCCTCCTGGCCTCGCTCCCATCCGCTGCTGCCCAGTTTCTCCTAGGAATGATCTCACCATCTGCTTAATAGGGACCGTTGAGCTGATCACTTATGAGCTCACCTTAAACCCCCTGCCTCTGACAAGTCTGTCCTCAAAATGCACTCCCTCACCTGCTCCAGAGCTTTAAGGAGTACCTGCCAATTCCAGAGTGCTATTCTCTCTCCCTGAGCTCTGTGGAATGATTGGTTTGGCTGCAAGTAACATACAAATGCAACATGGCAGTTCACTGACACTGCATTAAAATGTATTTTTTTCAGGCATAAATTAAGTGTGGCATTAATTAAGTGGCCCATCTCTATGGCAGCTTTGCCTCCAAGTCCTCTGAGACCCAGACTCTTCTAGCTCACCAATCTACCCTCTCTAAGTGTGACCTGCATTTTTTCTTGCTCTCTAGCCATTTCTTCATTCCACGCTGCAGTGAAAAGGGAAGGATAAATAAGATGGTGGGGGGTCCAGGCCGGGTACCAGCTACACCCTCAAGAAAGGGTCCCAGAAGCTGTCACGTGACTTCCCCCCAACATCCCATTGGCCAGAACTTAGGCACATGCCCACCTCAAGCCAGAAGGAAGGCATGAGCCCAGGTGAAAATTCTGTTTTATGAAAGAGGAGAGAGTTGATCTGGGGGGACATCCAGCAGCCTCTGCTGTAGCCAAGAAATTAGTTTTCCTATGTGGCTTACAATCTACTCTAAAAGTAGCTCTAAAAATATTTTTGATAAAGGCAGCATCCCTGAGGCAGGTTTCTAGCCTACCTGGTTTGAAGAGGAATGACTTATTTGGGTATGAGTTTTATTTGTTTGTTCATTCTTAAAAACAATATTAGCATGATTAAAGTTATATTAATATTGCTATTTAGTTATATTCTCTTCTAAGCTGTCCGTTTTATGACTTGTGATGTTATTCTGTCACAAGTGACATTATTCTGTGTTTTGAAGAAAGAAAGCAACCTTGCAAGGCTTTCACAGAATAATGGTAACAGCTCTCCAGTGGAAAATTAACTCCTGAAATATTTTGGTCCGAAATAATGAGCTTGGACTATGCCAGAGCTCAGAGCAAGGTAGCGTGGACCCTGGGGGACACAGGACACAGGTGTTTGGGCTGGTGATGCTTGATGCTTTCCCTCCACGGCTCTGCTAAGACATTCTTTCACAAATAAGAACTTCAGCTTCACAAATAAGAACCTGAAGCCCCTGGTAACCACCATTCCATTCTCTGCTTCTATAAGTTTGACTTTGATTTAGATTACATATATTAGTGAGACCATGCGGTATTGGTTTTTCTGTGTCTGGCTTATTTCACTTAGCCCAGTGTCCTCAATCTTCATCCATGTTGTTGCAAACAACAGGATTTACTTGTTTTTAAAGGCTGAATATTATTCTACTGTGGATATATACCATGCTTTCTTATCCATTTGTCCACCAATGGACACTTAGATTGTTTCCATGTCTTGGCTATTGTGATAATGCTGCAATGAACAGGGAGTGCAGATATCTCTTAGAGATACTGATACCATTTCTTTGGACATATTCCCCAAACTGGGATTGCTACATCATATGGTAGTTTTATTTTTAACTTTGTGAGGAACCTCCATACTGTTTACCATAATTGATGTACCAATTTACATTCTTACCAACAGTGTACAAGGGTTCCCTTTCTGCCACGTCCTTGCCAACACTTGTTATCTTTTGTCTTTTGATAATAGCTATTCTAACAGATGTGAGATGATATCTCTTTATAGTTTTGACTTAGATTTCCATGATGATTCATAATGTTCAGAATTTTTTCCATATACCCGTTAGTAATTTTATGTCTCCTTTTGAGAAATGGCTACTGAAATCATTTGCTCATTTTAAAATAAGGTTGTTTTCTTGCTACTGAGTTGTTTGAGTTCCTTATGTTTTTTGGATATTAACATGATTATCAGATGTATCATTTGCAAATATTTTCTCTCATTCTTTAGTGAAGATTGTCTCTTCACTCTGTTGATTCTTTCCTTTGCTGTGAAGATTTTTAGTTTGATGCAATCCAATTTGTCTATTTTTGCTTTTGTTATCTGTGCTTTTGGAGTCATATCCAAAAAACCATTGCCAAGATCAATATCAAGATTATTTTCCCTTATGTTTTCTTCTAGTAGTTTTATAGTGTACAATTAAATGGTTATTAGTAAATTTACCAAGTTGTACAGCTATTCACATAAATCAGTTTTAGTGGATTTCCTACCCCCTATTGAGACCCCTAATACCCATCCCCAAATACATTTCAAGTATGCCCCTCCCTTTCACAGTGCTCACCATGTCTCTCAGATGTGGATCTACGCCCCAGCCCCTAAATCCCTTTCTTACGCAAATGTCTCTCTCACCTTTAGTCCTATGAGGATCTGGTCCAGCGTCTGGAGCCAGTTATAATGGAGCTAGAACGACAGGAGAATGTACTGGTGATCTGCCACCAGGCTGTCATGCGGTGCCTCCTGGCCTACTTCCTGGATAAAAGTTCAGGTAACACCTTCCTCTCTGTTTCTGGCATGAGGAACTGGACATGATTTGAGACCCTGACACCAGCAATTGGGAGTTTATATCTTAGTGATTAGCAACAGAGTATCTAGAACAAAAGATGCCTGGCTTCAAATTCTTTCTCTGTCACATACTAGCTGTACTACCTTTGACAAATTCCTTTACCTCTCTGGCTTCAGTTTCTTCATCTGTAAAATGGGGAGAATAATGGTGAAGTTTAAATAAACAACATATGTAAAGAGTTTACAACTGTTCATGGCACATTGTATGGGCTATCTAAATGTTAGCTGCTATTATTAGTATTAGTATTATTCTGAGCTAGCATTTTCAAAGCCAACATTAACGGTCTGCCTCAACCGGAAAAAGCTGAGCCAGTACTTTCCTGAAGCATGCTTCCTTCAGGTGATAGTGGGGCCTTTCATGGCTTCATGATCCTGGTTATAGGTTTCTGTCTTTGCTGTAGGGATGACTTCTCAAAATAGTGATGTTTGTATTTTAAATTGTTTTCAATGGTAATTTATTTTTTAAAAATACCTTAGACATTGTATTTACAGAGTACCTATAAACTGACTACATAGGCTGAACTGCAAACTAGAAAGGTGGCCTGGCAATGGACTGTTGTATCACCTTCAGGTGTGAGAGCCCATTTCCAATGTGGATACTAAAGTGTTGTCATTTCCATGATATCTTGAGGATGTCTAAGGACAGTACAAAACAATATTTGATGCCTGTAATGTCCTGCAGTCTTGGATTTTTTTTCCTACAATTTTAGTTTCAAAATAAAAAGCACTTGTAATATGGGGTCATCCAGAATCGGAACCCAGAGAACTTGAGAACTTGACATTAGATAAGTCATTTCCTCTGCCTAGTCCTCAATTTCCTCACTGGAAACAGGTGATGGGATGTGTGGAGTGGGGGTCCTTGCACTGCTAGATTTATGTATGTTCACATCTCTAATTTTTAGGGCAAATTTTTGAGAATGTGAGGCAGGCACTATAACTCCTGTTGTCCAGATGAAGAAATGGAGAGAAGTGAGGTGACTTGCCCAAGGTCATAGAGCTCAAAGTGTCAATAGGAGTTGATCCCAGGTGCATGCCAGAGGCCTTCTCCTCTCAGATATGTGTGGAGTGCTTGGAGGACATGGGTACCTCCTGCTTTCTCCACTTCCTACTTGCTTTCACACACAGGCCACGCTAGCTGCTCACAACTACCCTGGCAGCTGGGCAGGGCAGGGTGGGGTGGACAGATATTCTTACCCCCATTGCTCAGGTGAGTGATGTTGGAACAAAGCCCAGAGAGATGATGTGACTGGAAATGCAGACCCACGAGCCTCGGGCCTGGGGTACCCTCAGATTACATCTAGTTCAATCCTGTCCTGTGAGATGAGGACACTGAAGGCCAGAGAAAGAAGAGTCTGGGCCAAGGTCACTAGTGGAGGCAGTGGCAGAGCTGGATCAGAGACCTCAGGCAAGTGGCTTCCCTTCTCCAGATCTGTTTCCTCATGGGTACAATGAGGGGTGCAGAGCCCCAGAGGATCATGGAGGATGCAGTGAGATAGGGCACAAAACACTCTCAGCCCAGGGTCTGACGACGATGAAGACAAGATGAGGAGGAGCAGGATGGATGCCCAGTACCACGCCCAGCCTGTGTCTTAGGGGGCAGGCTGTAGGGGGCAGTGGCAGGCCTCAAAGGTCTCAGATGAACCCAAGGATCAGGGAAGCTGCCAGGGGAGGCAAAACTCCTCCATGAAGGAATCTTGCTAAATGGAGGGAGATGGGGAACAGGTGTACAGGAGGATGAGGGTGCCCAGCAGGTGGCTGTGGTGCGCCCAGGACTCTGCAAGCCCCTCCATGGCAGGGGCACCCGACTGCAGGGCACAGAGCACACATCATGGCCTCAGAGAGTCCTGGGTTCAAGTCCCTGCTCTGACGCTTCCTGGCCGCAGGACTTCTGGCAAGGGACTTCCCTCTCAGAGCCTCAGTTTCCTCATCCACAAAATGGGCCTATTGTCCCCACCTCTCAGGCTTGCCTGATAAAAGGAAACGGAGGCCCTGACAAGAAATTGTGCATGAACACTCAGAGTCACTTAATGTACCG
>CAUYRT010049416.1:0-18310 GCA_963574885.1 Lepilemur ruficaudatus
ACACACCTCTGCCTCCAGATAGGCGACTTTCTCCTTGAGCTCCTGGATGGTGGCGTCCTTTGACTGGATCACAGCTTTTGAATTCTGGAGCTGCAAAGACGTAGGAGACACTGGAGCTCATTATGTAATGACTCATTACACGCCCACCAAACTTCACCCCACTGCTGGGGAAGCTAGCAGAGATGAAAGGTGAGCTCTGCAACTCTCACATGACCTAATTGGCTTTTCTACAAACGCTTCATTTCAGTCAATATTAAACTCTTGATTATCCCAGGGGTGACAGTAAGGGATATATGAAGGGAACACTACCCTGATAATCCAAAATAACGGATGATTCAAAACCCACCCCTTTTGGCTTTAGAAAAATACCAATTATTTTTTCGTTCAAGAAATATTTATTAACTAGCACTCTGGGAGGCCGAGGTGGGAGGATGGCTTGAGGCCAGAAGTTCAAGACCAGCTTGAGCAAGAGCGAGACCCCCATCTTTACTAAAAATATAAAAATTAGGTGGCTGGTTAGCTCAGTTGGTTAGAGCATGGTGCTAAAAATATAAAAATTAGCTGGGCAATTAAAAATAGAAAAAAAAAGAAAAGAAAATTAGCTGGCATGGTAGTGTGTGTCTGTAGTCCCAGCTACTTGGGAGGCTGAGGAAGGAGGATCACTTTTGAGGTTGCTGTGAGCTAGGCTGATGTCACAGCACTCTAGCCTGGGCAACAGAGCAAGACTTTGTCTCAAAAAAAAAAAGAAAGAAAGAAATATTTATTGAGTGCTTACTGTATGACAGACCCTGTTCTAGACAATGGAAAACAACAGCAGACAAAACAGACGCAAATGGAGCTGACATGAAGCAAACACGCCTTCTCAACTAGGGGATGTTAAGTTCTCAAAACAATTCTGCAAATGGGCATATATTGAATGCACTACAGCTCAGGTGGGAAAGGACAGGAAATCTGCCATGAGGCAGGAAGACTGATAATATGCAAGCAGATAACAGAGTTATGATGACTCAATTACTCATTTACCAGCACTTTTCAGCCTGTATGGGAGACTAATCTTTTCCTTCCTTTCCTTTTGGAAAGCAGAAGTCAAATGGCCAAAAAAAGTAGGGGAAAGATGGAAGAAAAGCAAGTCCCAATAACCCAAACCTGTAAATGTTTCATGGGAAACGCAGGAATAGAAGCCAAGCTCCCTGGGAGAATAAACAAATAAAAGCGTAGACCCGGAGTAACGACCCAGGGTGGCTGGGACCTGACCTCCTTACCTGCTCTATCATTTGCCGTACTTTCCGCTGCTGGCTCTTGAGCATGTCATCCAAGTGGTGGATCTTCTGCCGCAACCCGGCCACTTCCTTTTCCAGGGTAGCAGCCCTGGGGATAAAGACCGGAGGCTGTAGCCAGGGAAAAATACACCTTCTCTACCCAGTACAAGAAGAGCTGTGGACCTGGGAGGTTCTCATCAGGTGTGACTCCCCCTGCCTGATTCCCCATAGGTGGCGGGACACCTTAGAACACCACATTGGAAGCACCATCGAGATCATCCTGTCCAAGTGATGAAACTGAGCCTCAAAAAAGTTAGAAGGGATACATCATTCTGGATGGCTCTAGAGGGTAAAACTAGAACCAACAGGTAGATGTCCCAGGCAAGCTGTTTTTATATTAACTAAGCAGGAAAGACTTTGTCAGTATCAGAGCCGTCAGAAAGTGGGCTGCCTCACATGTAATGAGCTCCTCACCACTGGAAACATTCAAGTAGGAGCTGGGGTTGTTATACCCAACACCATCAAGGTGTTGGCAGGAATTTTTTTTTTTTTTTTTGTTTTAGAGAAGAGGCTGCCTGTAGATGTTCACCCTGGTCTCAAACTCCTGGCTTCAAGCAATCCTGCTGCCTTGTCCTCCCAAGGGATTTTATATGAGGAAGGAGATAAGATATCAGAAGGCTCATTAAAGCCTCTTCATACAATTCTGTTTCTAAGTCTCCTAATTCCCAAACCACTGTTGTTTCCTTTACATCTTCTAAGCAAACTGAGCCCAGATCCCCAACGGTCAGTGTGACATGAAAAGAAATATATATTTGGTCTCTACCCTGGGTTCCTGAAACAGAGCTCCTAAAACCCTGGTAATTTCTTGTGTTTAGGGGTAACAGGAGTTTTTTTTTTTTTTTTCACACAGAGTCTCACTGTGTTTCCCCGGCTAGAGTGCGGTGGCATCAGCCTAGCTAGGAGTATGTTTTGTTACAATATTTGGTCTTTGTGTCTTGTTCCTGACAAGACCCTTGGAATCTCCAGAAGTATCTTTTTGTGTGCTGATGAGATGCCTGGTGGTTGGGATCCCTAGATAAAGCCAGGATGGGGGCTAGTCAAAGACCATGGCATGATTAAAGGATCAGCACTTTCAGCTCCACTGACCCAACCTCTGCAGAAGGGTGAGGGGCTGGAGGCTGAAATCCACCAGTGGCCAGTGATTTAATCCACCATGCCTGTGTAATGGAACCTCCTTAAAATACCTGAACAAAAGGGTTTGGAGAGCTTCCAGATGGGTGAATGCATGCACATGCTGAGAAGGTGGCATGTCCCAACTCTATGGGGACAGAAGCTCTAACACTCTTCCGGACCACCCTCTATGTACCTCTTCATCAGTTCTGTTCACTTGAATCCCTTATGTTATCCTTTATAATAAAACAGTAATTGTAAGTAAAACATTTTCCTGAGTTCTATGAGCCACTATAGCAAATTATCAGACCTAAGGAGAGGATCATGGGAACCCCCAATTCATGCCAGGTTGGACAGAAGCTGGCAGAAGATCCACCACTTGGGTACCCTTGGACTTGTGACCGGCATCTGAAGTGGGGGTAAGTCTTGTGGGACTGAGCCCTTAACCTGGGGGGTCTGCACTGACTCTGGGTAGTCTCAGAATTGAATTGAATTGCAGGACACCCAGTTGATTTCAATGGCAAACTGGAAATACTTGGTGTGGGAAACCGACACATTTGGTGTGAGAGGTATCATGAGTAGAGGAGGAGTTCTCTTTTGTCAGGCCACTTGGGAGAGCGTCCAGGGGTTTGGACCCCTGAAAGAATCCATGACTGTTCCGTTCTGCCAGAGGACGTTGAAGTGCCCCAGAGAGTGGGGAGTGCTCAGGGCAGGGGGGACACAACGCAGTCAGAGCCACCCCAGGTTCTTCTTGAACTTAACGTTCTAAGTTTCCACCCTCAGTTCTCCAGTGCCCTAGTTCTCGGTCTCCTCTCATTTGGAAAGTCAGCATTTATGATGCACAGCTGCCACGTGCATGGCCAAGCCTTGGCTTTGGATTGTCCAGCCCTCTTTGTTTCTCCTGCTCCCCCCTTCTCTTGGTCTGCCCAAGCGCGCCTCCACCAGAGAGGAAGGCGGAGTGCTGAGCAATTTAAAGGAACTCTGATATGAAGTCAAGTCAAAAAGGAGGCTTCAGTAAGAGGTGTGTATTTTCCACGCCAGGAAGTCAAGTCTAGGTTACCCGAAAGGAGAGAAAATGCCTCCGGAAGACTGAGGATCCTGAAAGGCAAGGATCGTGCCTGTGAATCTTGGAATTCCTTAGAGGGCCCTTCAGATAATGTCTCGCTGAACTAAAAAATAGTCCAACTTACACAATGGAGATCAGACCCAATATGCTGATATTAAAATTGATTCACAATTTGTGGTGTTATTAATTGCCAACAGCATAAAGAACTTCCACATTCCTGAAAATCCAGAACGCACACTCGTTGCTCTGTGGGTTTCACTGGTCTAGAGTCTCTGATTCCCTCTGATCAGAAGGAATTAACAAAACCCTCTACCTTTGGGGGTAGGAAGGATCTCAGCGGTGGCCCAGATGCCACTGCTGACAGGTGGTTCTCAGTTTCTATCTTCATAGCTTCAAGCAACAGGAAGTTCAGTATCTCCTAATAAAGCAGCTCATTCTATTTTTCATCAGCATAGCTCATGAGGAAGTTATTTGATTTTACCCTCACTAGTGTACAGTCAGTTTTGGGTTTGGCAGGGAGGACAGTGGGGTAAAATACACCCGTGTAATCATCTGCAGAATGACATGCTGCGGCAGCAGATGCTCTACCAGCTTTCACTTAACCTTGGCTCTCAAACTATAAAGGTCTTTGCTTTAGGTTATTACCCCATGGAAAATGAACTCCCTGGAGATGGCCGCCTTCCAAATAGCATCTCCCCAGGCAGGGCTCCGCCCTGAGCAAACACAGTGTGAGTCAGAGCTGGAATATCTGACATCAGCACTCGCTTCCTCCCCAGATCTGGCCACCACAGGAGCTGCAGGCTGCACAGCCCGCCCTCCCCTCTGTGCACCCCAGTTTCACAGTCGACAAGAGCCCTTACTTTTCTTGTTCTGCCTGGCAGTCAGCGTTCTTGCTCCGAAGTTCCTCTAGGGCCACCTCCCCTTCCCTGACTTTGGCCAGTAAGGCCTGATGCTCCTGGGTGGACCAAAAGAGAGAGAAAACCCACAATGAGAACATGGCAATCTGTGTTTGAGGTGAGATGGGCGCTAGGACTGGGACTCAGCCCCCACTGGGCCCGGGACAGCTGCCAAAGAGCAGCAAGACAAGCTGGTTTGGTGGGGCACCCTCCCCTGTCAGGGAGAACCCTTCCACCCTCAGCACACAGACATTTCCCAGCCTCACCCAGCTGCCCAGAGGGAGAACCTGGCCCTGCTTTACGCAGGCCCACCTGCCAGCTATGGCGGCCAATCTCCGAGACAGCCGGCTGCATGACTTCCTAGCAACAGCCTTCAAAAGCCCCAAAGGGGCATCTGTATAAGAATCTGATTAAAGTGGAAATGGGTTCAACTCTAGTTAGGGGGAGGCTGAAGCTAGCTGAGAGATTTTCCCACTGAGGTGTACTGTTTCTGGAGCTGCTTGGAAAAGCAGAGTCTCAACCACCATCTCAATCAATCCTTGGGCCCGTTCCAGCCCAGGAGTCCAGCAATCCGAAGCAAGACCCCACAATTACCGTCTCCATCCCTAACAAGCGCCTCTGCAGCTCTCCGACTTCTGCCTCTTTCTGCTCCACTCTGTCCTCCTCTCTCTGAAGGGCCACATTACTCTGTTCTGCTTCCCTCTGGTACTGGCTGAGTTTGACCTGTGGCACAGGATAGGGATGTGTTAAATAGTAGGGAAAGAAAGAGCAAACATGGATAAAAACCTTAGAAAAGAACCCAGGAACCTGGAGCAGCTCTGGCACCAAGATGGGAGAAAGGAGGCGACTCTGATGAATGCACCGCCACCTCCCAATCACTTTCAGAACCACCTTGGAGGACTCCAGCAGATTAACTCTATTTGCAGGGTTAACTGGCACACGACTGAGCTCCACTTTAAAGTGACACCCAGGCCGGGTATGGTGGCTCATGCCTATAATCCCAGAGCTTTGGGAGCCCAAGGCAGAAGGATCACTTGATGCCAGGAGTTCAAGATCAGCCTGGGCAACGCAGTGAGATCCCATCTCTAGGAAATATTTTTGAAAAATTAGTGGGGTGTGGTGGCGCATGCCTGTAGTACTAGCTACTCAACAGGCTGAGGCAGGAAGACCACTTGAGCCCAGGAGTTCAAGGTTGCAGTGAGTTGTGAACGCACCACTGCATTCCAGCCTGGGTGACAGAGCAAAACTGTCTCTAGAAAAAAATTTTTAAATAATAAAATAAAATAAAGTGACACCCGGAACACACAAGCAATACTTTTCAGATGGCTGACTTCTTCAACATACCCAGGAATCCTCCTGTACCACCCAAGCTTAACCCAATGCTGTGGCTTCACTACTAATTCAAAAGCAAATAATCCCAGGGAAGCTACATGTCCACATTCTTCCTTCTGTTTCCTCAACTCTTCCTTGCCCTCAGTTCAAGCAATATTTCAGAGCCCACATACAAAGGCCTAGACAGCATCTAGAAGGGCTACTAAGCACCAGGAAGAATTTGTCTTTTATCAAAGATGAGAAGCCAACTGAGAAAAAAATAAAAGCAGAATTTTAGAATGTTAGAATAAGAAATAAAAGTAAGAAGTTGCTTCTGTTTCTCTCACCTGCATCTTGCCAACTCCTACTCATTCTTCAGGTCTCACTTAGACACCCCCTCCTCCGGGGAGCCTTCCAAGCCTGCAGAGGAGCTGTTCCTTTGTGTGCCCACAGAAGACACACAGCCCTTCCCTCTCAAAGCACTGAGTGGATTTTGTCCAGTTACTTGTGCACACCCCCTGAGTAGATGGTCAGCTTCATGACAGCACAGACCTAAGCACCATGACATTTCCAGAGCTCCCACAGTACCTTGCGTGCAATAACTGCTTTATAAAATCAGGAATGGAATTGCACAAGTAAAGGTCAACTGACCTATTGGAGGTCACGCAGCTAGTGAATGACAAAGCCAACGTTAGAACCCAGTTACTTCACCATCCATGTCAACGCTTCCCAGTTGCCCAGCACTGACTCTTCATCATTTACTAAAAAAGGATCCAGGTAACATCTGAAAAGCCTAGCCAGGGCTGGGAAAACAGAAAACACCAGCAGCCAGTTTGTCCGGCTCCTCCTGAAGTCAGAATCAGGGAGGAGAAAGCACAGTTTTCACAGGATGATGTACGATGGGACGTGTCCATGCCGCACACCAGCCCTGTCTGGAGCAAACTCACTCTCACTGCCCATCCTTCCTGACAGCTAGCAGCCAGTCGAACGGGAAACCCAGGCTTAGCAGCAGGTTATTTTCATGTTAACTGATGATCTTGCCCTTCCTACCCTAAGGTTCAGAAAAGTAGGCCAGAGAGTCCAATTCACTAGAAGAGACTGAGGAAAGCTCTCAAATGACCCGGATTAGCCTGAAACAGGCCAGTGCACAGGCAGGAACTTGAAAAGAAGGCTGCACCCAGGTGGACAAGTGCTCAGAACACAGTGTGCAGCATGCTCAGAGCACTGGAGGCCATGGTCCAATCCTCACACCCCATCATAGGATCACAAAGGTTAGAAAACAAAACCACACACTCCCATGCCACATCTGTCCCTGTAGCTCCAGCCAGCCAAGCCCCCAAAGGAGCCTCTTAATTATAAAACGGTGTGCCCAATGGTGGGAACAATGTGAGCACTTCCTATTACGGGCACTGCTGTGTACCATGGGGTTAAGGAGCAGCCTCTTCTGAACCGTGGGCCATTGGCTGCAGCTACCTGGGGCCTTCTGGCCTCGGGCTTATCTTCAGGGCACTTTTGCTCCAGCTCTGAAACCCAGAGCAGCAGACTCCTCCGCGTGTGGTCAAAACTGACAAGTATTTCTGTAATTTCTACAACTTCAAAATGCCTCTCAATGCAGAAATTTCTTTCCAAAATTCACAACCTGGTCAGTGCTCCAGCCTCAACCTCCCCTTCCTCCTATTTTGTTTCTGAGAAGGTAGGAGACAGCTAGTCACCAAACTGATACATCACCAACCAAATGTTCCACATGGTGCAAGCTGAAACAGACGCAGAAAACTTCTTTACCAGACAGCTGGTCTGTGCTGAGATCACAAACTAACCTTAGTATTACCCTAAGTCCAGACTATTTATGATAGGAAATCTGCTTATGGAACTGACTGTGAAGAAAAATACAAAATATCTCCTACATTTCTAAAACCCTGTAGAATAAGAAAGTGCTCTCACAAATATTACCTCACTTAATCCACACAACAAGCTTGGGAGGCATATTTCGTGACCTCTTTGTATAAAAGTTAAAACTGATGCTTAGGGAGGTTAAATTACTTGCTCAAATAAGATTTCAGCTAACCTAGAGGCAGTTTATCGTTCTCAGTACCCTTCCTCCTTCCTCACTCTCAATCCTGCTCTCAAAAATTACCTTTCTCAGTTCCATGAGAAAGAAGAGTTCAGGCTGCCCTCCTCTTTCTGCCAGCTCCCAGCATGCCTACGCAGGATATAACCCTATCATAACATATTTATGACATAAAGAATACTTTATTTATGCAAGAGCAAAGCAGATAACAGACGGTTGATCCCACGGAGTAGTTAGAAAACTGTCCCATGTACCTTATTTTATACTCAAAGAATTTTCTATAAAGTATGAAAGACCTTACATATTTTTAATAGTAGGGGGTTTTTGCTCTCCATTTATAGACTTCTGTAATAATCTAGTGTTACTTCTTTAAAAAAATCTACTGTTACCTTTTATAAAAATAATTAAGATACTTGCTCCAGACCACAAAGCTCTGCACAGCAAGTCCTAGAGCTAAAGTCCTCTGACTCCATAGGCACAGTTCTGTCTATGACAACACAGCTGACAGCACTCATCCAGTCCACATTCACAAAGCACCCACCTTAAGCCAGGTATTGTGCCAGACACTGGGGACTCAGTGGTGATCATGACAGCAGCAGTCCCTGCCTGCATGGAGCCTTACAGCCCAGTGACTCTTATCATGGTAATGACAGACTTCTGAATGACCTGCTGTCCCGCACTAGTGTTACTGCTCAACTTCATCTGAGCAGAAAATCAAGAGCTGACCTTTGAACTACGGGCCAGCCTTGGACAGTAAACCACCATAAGTGTCCAGGAGAAGGAAAAGGAGGCAAGAAATGCCCTAGGCCTCAAAGCCTCGCCTTTCCAGTTGGTGACACCCAGCCAGAGAGACAGAAGTCCAAGCCGAGAACGTCACTGGCACCTGCATCCAGCAGCCCATCCCTTAGGGCACCTTCTCCCCAAACCCCAGATCTCACCTCAAAAGCCACACGGTCTAACTGGTGTTGACGCTCAGCCTCCTGCAGCTTGGCAAGCAAGTCCCGCACGGTCTTCCTCAAGCTCTCGACATCTTCATTCATATAGGCATCCATCTACGACCAGAGCAGGGAAGGGAAGGCAAAGCCACCACGTTTGTTATTTGGTAAGAGAAGGTCCGCTCCCTGCCACACAGTGGTTTGCACCACCTCGTCCAGACCACACTCACAAAAGAATTAACATCTCATGGGGGAAAGTTAGTCTTAGACAGCCAAGAATTCTGTTAGTCAATGAAACGTTCTCCCTTCACACCCTAAAGAATTCAGCTAGCCTCAAATCACTCAATTATTTTAAGACACGCTCAGTAATAGTTTGTACCTATGTCAACCAATGATTTCTTGGCAGGTGTGTGTATGCCATCTTTATAGTGTGTCCTGCTTCCCTGCATCAACTAGACCTTTCTGAGAGCAGGGTCCATGTTCCTCTTTGGAACTTGTCTCCAGGGAAGGGGCCCAAAGGCACACCTTTTACTATTCTAGGCACCTGGCACTGAGATCAGCATGTGAAGGGTTACTGATGGATGCACAGGTTAAGGGCAAGAGCACCCAAGCAGTCTACAATCTGATTCAGTGTAGGAAAAGGTGTCTCATCAAGGTTATTGCTCAGTCTCTCTCCCAGACACACCCAACTGTGGGCTGGTGATTAGGGCTGAGCTGACATGTAGGGTCTCGCCCCCATCTCTGCTGCACAGACACCAGACACCAGTTACGAGCTCCCTGTGGGTCTGACGGAAGAATCTCTCCCTGGCTTGCACGGTGGGAAGCAGAAATATCTTCAAACCAGAGCGCAGAGCTCTCAGTTAGGAGGAGAGAGACAGGGTCCCAGTCACTGCATTATTACCAGGTCCTGTGGGCCTTCCTTTCTTTATCTGTGAAGCAGTGAGAAGACTCCTTACAACACCCTGCCTTACAGGCTGCGTTAAAAATAGCCAAGATAATATCTGGCAGGGCTTTGAGCTTGTCAGAAGAAAGAGGCTAAACAGATATCACTAGGTGTTATTATTAATATAATTTGTTGCCATCAACGTATTTGCCAAATGTGGTGATTCAAGGGAATGAGAAAATCCAAACTGCACATCTGAACAGTGGCTAGAATCATGACATTCTAAATCTAGACATCAGTAATCTATCTGGTCAATGCCCCTATAGCTTCACCTAAGCCACTGAGCAGGTGAAATTGCTTTCAAGGCTCCTGGAACACAGCTATTATGTATTTATTTCAAATAGAGTTCTCATAAGACTATTTAATGATATGGAAAACTTTCAAGAAAATATTATTTCATCATATGATATAATATGAAGTGAAAAAAAGTACAATAAAACTACATGAGGGAGATAGAAACAAAAACTAGATTTTAATATGGAGAGTATTAAACACACTACTAAAAACATGGTGCTGGGTAAAAAAAAGAGAAAGCAGAAAAAAGATATAGCACAAGCCCATCTTACAAACTGAAAATATTTTGCAAGCATATGTAAAGTCATATACTGAATTCATTAGGGTGAGTGCCTCTTGGGGGAGGTAGGGAAAGAGGCAAAAAAGAAAAATTAAAACCAGTGGGAGGCCTGGAGGGCGCAACGTGCTGAGAACTAATAGGTGGGTCTGAGTCAACCCTGTACTTGAGAGCCAAAAACATCCAATGCAAAAAAATACCCAACCAAAGAAACAAAAAACAAATACAGGCCGTGCGCGGTGGCTCACGCCTGTAATCCTAACACTCTGGGAGGCCGAGGGGGGAGGACTGCTCAAGGTCAGGAATTCAAGACCAGCCTCAGCAAGGGTAAGACCCCATCTCTACTAAAAACAGAAAAAATTAGCCGGGCACTGTGGCACATGCCTGTAGTCCCAGCTACTCAGGAGGCTGAGGCAGGAGGATCGCTTGAGCCCAGGAGTTTGAGGTTGCAGTCAGCTAGGCTGATGCCACAGCACTCTAGCCTGGGCAACAGAGTGAGACTCTGTCTCAAAAAACAAAACAAAACAAAACAAAATACAAAGAAATGCTATATATAGTATATAATAACAAACATTATTTTTTTTTAAGTACAGCCATGGAAGAAAATACTAAGCAGTTATTCAAAAGATTGATCTAGATCTCTATGTATTAATATGGAAAGATGACTTATAATTATATTCTTCAGTTTAAAAAAATTAAAAAAGCAAGCAAGGAATAATGTCTTTACCACGACTTTATATCTGTGAAAAGTATGTGCATATTATATACATATATACACATGCATATATGTGTATATATAATAACATATATAATATGGTATTTAAATATGGTAGTCTATGTACAGAAAAAACACTCTAGAATTCTGGTACTCAACTTTGGTTCAACATTAGTATCACCTGAAGAGCTTTAAAAGTCCTGATGCCCAGGCCACATCTCAGAATTACTATCCCTGGGGTTGGGACCCGGGCATGATCTCCTTTAAAGCTCTAAGGCCATTCCAGGGGGCAGCCAAGGCTGAGAAGTACTGCTCGAGAAGGACCCACCCACTTCGGTCTGCTAACAGCAGATATTTCCCAGGACTGGGACTGGGGAAGGGGAATTTCCACTTTTCATATTTCTCTGTTTGAATTTTTACGACAAGTAAATATTACTCTTGTATTTAGTGAGAGAGAGAGAGATAGTGAGGGAGGAATAAACAAAAGAAAGGGATCAGGAAAGAGCAGGTCTGCCCCTGGCTAAGCAGAGTCACCATGGTGTCCCCTCTGTCACCTACCTCAGGTGGGCTGCTGTTCAGGGTTGTGGGACTCTGACTAAAGCCATTTGGCTTTTCTAGAACCACCTGTTCAAAGAAAAATAAAACTGGTAGTTAAAACGCTCCCAAGCAACTGGCTCTAAAACATTATTCTCCTAAGACTCAAATCTTAGAAAGAGGGAGGAGAGGAAGGAAGAGGAAAGGGGAGAGAAGGAGAGAAAACAGGAAGGGAGAAAGGGAGGGAGGAGGAGGAGGAGGAAAGAGAGTAAACAGAGGAAAGGGAGGAAGAAAGGAAGGAAAAAGGGAAGGAAGGAGAGGAAGACAGGGAAGTGAAGGGAAAGAAACAAAAAGACTTCCAGTGCTTCATGGGAACACAGAAACCAGAGAGGGTAGAGAAATGTGTGTGGCCCCCCTAAGAAGGAGCACCCTAACCTGGTAGGGAGGACGAAAGAAGCCTCAGGCTAAAACATCTCAGCAGGTTGGAAAATGCATGGAGCCCATTCCTCTCAGCCAGGGGAACACAAGCAACTGCTGGCAACAGTTTCCCTTGCCCCCAGGGATCCTGACGAGGTTTGACAAAGCATACATGGCAAGGGGAAGCAGCTTTTGTCACAATTCTTTCCAAAGCAACACCTGATTATTCATCACATGATGGCTGATTTGTGTAAACACAGGGCCTGGACTTTTGGGCCAGTCTCTGAGCACATTAGGCTCTTCCATCACCTGACAAAGCATCTCCCGCCGGCCACATGTGAGCTGAGGTAGCACTGAAAGTCCTACCTCAGTCACAGAAAAATAAATTAGGGAACGTCTGCCACACGAGCCTAGTGCATGCGCAAGACAAAGAACTGTCCTGGCACTACTGCTCCCTTCAGGGGAAGGGAGGCAGGGACTTCTGGAGAAAGATCACCCCACCCAAACCGAAATGCAAATGAAGGAAACACAGCTCAGAACCTAAGGAAGCATCAGGGTAAAGTCGCTGCTCTCCTGAGGACATTTCTATCCTCAAATTTTGGAAAAGATGACAAGCACGATCCCAGGATTCTCTATCCCAGAAAGGATTCATCCAACCTGTTCAGTCTAACAAATATTTACTGAGCCTTCTACATCCCAGGCTGTGGGGCAGTGGGGCTGGGGGGCAAGGGGAACCACTAACCTCGAGGAGTTTCCCATCCCAGGTTAGATACGTGAATACTTATTTACACAGATTAATAACAGGCCAGGAAGAAGCAGGACGAAGATTTCAGTTTACAGCACAGGTATCACCCAAATAAGCAAGATCAACTTATGAGAAGATTGGATTTAGGGGAGACTGCTTTATAAAACTCTGCATTACAAGAAGATCGATGACAGAACCCTTATAGATAAGAGGCTTTGCCAATAACTGACAATCATTCATTATAAAATTCCAGTTTGTATGGTGTTTTAGGATCGGGTGTACTTACACACAGGCTGACACATGTAAGTGCTAGTGCCCATCTGCTGGAGAGTCCTAACTCTGGATTGTGAGTGTTCAGAGAAGCCAGCACGCCTAGATTTTCTCCATTCCTGGCAGTGGTGCTAGATTCAGCACACACCACGTAATCGGCACATGTGACTGCCTGGCACAACCCCACCTCCTCAGTGGGGACCCAACCATAGGCTATTTCCTATTACCTGTATCTCTTGTCGATGGAGAGACTCTCCGGGATCCCTGTCAAGCTTGCTACTTATATCCTCCCGGAGCTTCTGCAGGCAGTTCCTGGCCTGGGAGGGGAGGTCAAGAAACTTGAGGGCAGGGAAAAGAAGCACACCAACTCCCCAACCTTTGTGCCCGTCCCCAGCCCATACTACTGTGAGTCAGGTGCTATTCTAAGTACTGGCTGCGGGAAAGAAGGAGGGACCCTAGTAAGGTGGGGCTATGGCCAACATTCTAGTTGGGGAGACACACAACACAACAGACCAATAAATAAAGCATGCAATGTTATATGGTAACGCATGCCAAGGAGAAAAATGAGCCAGGGAGAAGGTTAGGAAACGCTGGGAAAGGTGGCTGATACTTTAGATAATATGGCTGGGGGACAGTGCTAGGCACATGGTACTTCATAAGTATCTGTGGATTAACAGATTGGGTACAAAGGGTCAAAAATGATATTTGACACATAGGAGGGCATGGTGACACTTCAGAGACATAAAGGGAACAGAAGGGAAAAAACCAGAATCCTTAAAAAAAGGGAAGCCAAAAAAATGTGAGGTTTAGAGAAATAACCCAAGCACTCCTTTAGAGGGAAGGGGCACCCACCTCCTGGATGTACTGGACCTCACTTTTCAACTGGTTAATATTCTTCTCATGGATCATCTTGTCTCCAGACCTCCCCTTCAAGTACACCTGAAAAAAGGAATATAACACTAGTTAAGAAACCTCAAATTAAATTAATTCCACAAAAAATGGGCAGCTTCACACAATGCTGGTAGGAGGCTAAACTGTTACCATCAATTTACTGGGTAGTAATTTGGTGATTCAGATCAGAAGACTTAGAAATACATTTACCCTTTGACTTAGCAAATCTACTTCTGGAAATATATCCTAATGCAATAGATTTAGCTAAATGATATATAGCTATATAGGCATAAACACACAAATACAGGTACATGCATCACCTAACGACAGAGATATATCCTGAGAAATGTGTCATTAGGCAAATCTGTCATGCAAACAAATGCACTTACACAAACTTAGTATATACAGCCTACTACACACCTAAGCTGTGTGGTAGAGCCTATTGTTCCTAGGCTACAAACCTGTACAGTATTTTACTGTACTGAATACTGTAACACAACGGTAAGTATTTGTGTCTCTAAACATACAAAAAGTACAGAAAAATATGGTATTATGGGACCACCATCATATATGTGATCCATCATTGACTGAAACATCATTATGCAGCATGAGTGTACGTTCACTGGGTCAATTATATGGTATGTGAATTTTATCTCAAAAAGCTGTTTTTTAAAAAAAAAAAAAAAAGAAATAAAAAATTGTTCTAATTTTAAAAAATAAGTTCCATAAACACACTTCCCACCTGTCTCTACAACCTCCAGCAGCAAAACATGGCCGGCCAGTGGACAGGCACCTAGTAAGGTCATCCATCCATCCCCATTGGCCAGATTGTACCAAAGTCACTATGGGCAGATTATAGTCTCCTGGAAAGTCTTAGGCCATTTCCAGGAGATGGCCAAGAACTAGTATCTCAGGTCTGGTTCCTTCCAGTCAAACCACAAGCTTCCTCTGGCAACGGCAGCTGCTCCCTCTCATGTACCTGCAGGGAGAGCCAGAGGAGGGAGAAAGGTGGTGAACTAGGCTTACCTTAATGATCTCCTCGTGTCCATCATTGGACTCCACCAGTTCTGAGGCCAGAGAATGACCAGTTGAGCGGCTGGACACCATGGCATAGGTCTTCCTGCCCGCCTAGCAGATAAACACACAGAGAGGTGGCTCAGAAACCACATGGCCAGCCCAGAACTCCAACCCCTCAACCAACGCGGAAGAACTGCTTCTCAGAAGACTTGAGGAGTTAGTCTGGTTTTCCCCTCCAAAAATTCATTTCAGAACCTCTAACAGAAGCCACACAGCAGGAAGAACCCCAGATGAGGAAAATTAGCAGAAATCGCAGGTTAGTCTTAATTTTAGTGGGGGTCTCCCCATCCTCCAAAGCAGTGCTCAATGCTGAGGTCAGCTGGTATTTCCGAAAGGAGATGCTCCCAAGATTGCGACAGCAGAGATGGCTCCAGGCAGCATGGGGTGATGGGTCAGCAGCAAGAGGGAGAACTGGTGAAGGGAGGGGGCCTCGCCCCACCAGAAACCTCAATACCTTCTGGGCTATGTGCTCAAGTTCGTCCCCTGTCAGTTCACTCTGCAGAGTCAGCCTGAAAATGTCCACGTTGCCCTAATAATGACAATGACAGCAACAAAAACCCTTTACCTTTACAGTCTACAAGTGCAGGAGTGCTTCTGCCAACCTGTGGAGTGGGTCGTATCATCACCACTTCACAGACGAGGAAAACTGAGGTCCACAGAGATGGCGTTAGCTTGCCCACGACCAGGTGTTGGGATGTCTCTGGGGCCATCTGACAGTTCTCTTCCCACTGCACCAGAGACTACACAGCTCACTGCTCTGCACAGCTCCCGTGGGGCTACCCTGGTTCTTGGATTACGGGGAGCACACTGCATGGACTCCCCTTCCCCCAGCTGTGGGGAGGTCACCCCTGGATCAAATGACCACATGCCCAATCCAGAATTTCTGCTCCAGACAACCAGCCAGGAAATTACTGATGCCCTTTACAAGACTAGCATATTCTTCCTGAATCAAACAATAGGAAAATACTTGAATTCAAACTTCCATTTGTATGAACCACACAGACAGAAATTATCCAAGTGAAAGCAGGTAAGATAATAGATATTTATCTAGAGATCAACCTAATTTCAAAGGACAGGCCGGGCGTGGTGGCTCACACATGTAATCCTAGCACTTTGGGAGGCCTGGAGTTCAGACCAGCCTGCACAACACAGGGAGATCCTGTCTCTACAAAAAATGTAAAAATTAGCCAGGTATAGCGGTGTGCCCCTGTAGTCCCAACTACTCAGGATGTTGAGGCAGGAGGATCACTTAAGCCCAGGAGTTGGAGGTTACGGTGAGGTTTGAGGTTACACTGTGCTCCAGACTGGGTGACTGGGTGATACCCTACCTCCAAAAAAACAAAAACTAAAACACCTTGTAGGGAAAATAAAAGACTTGAAAGGAAAAACGTGCGGTGAGAGGGAGAAGTGGGGGCCTAGAGATTTGGGAAGGCAACAACATTGACAGAGGGCCTGCAAGGCAGAGTGGACCAAACCTTCCCAATAACCCATTATATGTGGAGGTGAATGAGGGGCTTAGCCATCTGAGTCCTCTGGTTCCCGCTGGAAAAATAAGGGGTTGGACTAATTATCTTTTAGGTACCTTCAGTTCTTCTTCTTCTTTTTTTTTTTTTTTGACACAGAGTCTCACTCTGTTGCCCGAGCTGTAGAGTGCTGGGGCATCAGCCTAGCTCACAGCAACCTCAGACTCCTGGGCTCAAGAGATCCTTCTGCCTCAGCCTCTCGAGTAGTTGGGACTACAGGCATGCGCCACCATGCCCGGCTAATTTTTTCTATATATTTTTAGTTATCCAGCTAATTTCCTCTATCTATAGTAGAAACGGGGTCTCACTCTTGCTCAGGCTGGTCTCCAACTCCTAAGCTCAAACGATCCACCCGCCTTGGCCTCCCAGAGTGCTAGGATTACAGGCGTGAGCCACCGCGCCCGGCCTCTGGCCTCTTTTAAGTACCTTCGGATTCCATTCTGCGACAGTATGAGGGTGGAGTATAAGCCTCTCCCAGGCAATAAAGGGAAGATGGGAAGATGGGTGCTCAGCTACCCAAGGAAGAAAGTGAGATTGAGGTCATGTGGTCATCCCCTGCCTCAAGGCTCAGGAG
This sequence comes from Lepilemur ruficaudatus, assembly GCA_963574885.1. Lineage (NCBI taxonomy): Eukaryota > Metazoa > Chordata > Mammalia > Primates > Lepilemuridae > Lepilemur > Lepilemur ruficaudatus. The sequence goes on from CAUYRT010049416.1 coordinate 16,966, forward strand.
CATCAATGCCATCTTACACATAACATAAAAGGTTGCCTCCTAACCTTTCAAATATCTGGAGAAGACAACCTTCCAACTTGGTAGAGAAGAAATCAGTCTTTGGTCAGATACTTAACTCTTGGTGTTCTCATCTGTAAAATGGGAATGCTACCATACAACTGAGGGGGGTTTTGTTGAAGACTAATCAAAAATGTATGGAGGTAACTCTCTGCCACACAGGAGGGAGGCACTCAAACATTAGCTTCCTCCCACTGCTTGGAATGAACCCAAACTTAGGAAAGACAGCCAAATGGCTCTGAAGCCTTCCCAATCCTAGCAGAGCAGCTGGTTTTACAAAAACACTTAATGCCTATGACATAAAAGCCAGATCCTTAGTGTGGCATACAGAGCTCTCCATGGTCTGAGTCAACTCACCTCTCTTGCTACTGTCCCTCACTGCCCCCCATCCAATACACTCCATGCTTTCCAACTTCAGTGCCATTGTTGCCATCATTTTCTGAACCTTAAATATTCTTTCTTCCTATTTTCACCTGTGGTATCTGCAAGTCCCTCAAGAGTTCACGTTTGGGTGCTTCCCCTGCACCCATGCATCCTGTGGGGAACACATTTTCCCTCCCTGAGCTCCCTCAACATCACAAGGCCTCCTATGGCATCTGCCTCTCCGTTATTTGTATTCCATGAGGAATTACCCCTCCTAATTGTTAACTCCTTGAGGGCTGCTATCTGCCTCAGCCTTTTAGCACAGCATTTTCTAAGTGCACAGTGAATGCTCCAGAACATCTAGGTCAAGAGAATATTGAAAAAAAAAAAAAGAGGAAATGATTTCAAAATAGCCAGAATGACTGCCAACTCTTTTGCACCAGGATATACTTTGATTAAAACATGCACTTTGGGTTAAAACACAATCTCCCCATACCTGCAGGCAGTTAGGAAAAGCGTGGGCATCCCTTAGTCAGAACAAAGGAATCATTAGCCAATGAAGGTCAAGTCTGGTTTATTTCAAAAACTCAGGGCTGGGCGAGGTGGCTCACGCCTGTAATCCTAGCACTCTGGGAGGCCGAGGTGGGCGGATTGCTCAAGGTCAGGAGTTCGAAACTAGCCTGAGCAAGAGCGAGACCCCGTCTCTACCTAAAAAAATATAAAGAAATTAATTGGCCAACTAAAAATATATGGAAAAAAATTAGCTGGGCATGGTGGTGCATGTCTGTAGTCCCAGCTACCTGGGAGGCTGAGGCAGAAGGATCGCTTAAGCCCAGGAGTTTGAGGTTGCTGTGAGCTAGGCTGACGCCACGGCACTCACTCTAGCCTGGGCAACAGAGTGAGACTCTGTCTCAAAAAAAAAAAG
>CAUYRT010049417.1:0-19534 GCA_963574885.1 Lepilemur ruficaudatus
CCAACTGTATCTACGTACAACCAACACTCCATTTTAAGTGTACTATTAAATGATTTTATTAAGTGGATTTACCGAGGTGTACCATTAATCTCATGAATCAGTGTTTGAGGAATTCCTTTCCCCTATTGAGACCCCTAATTCCGCTCCACAACTACTTTTCAAGCATATCCCACCCCTCCACAGTGCTCAGACGTGGGTTTACCCCCCACCCCCCAATTCCCTAGTGTTCGCTCCCACCCTTTGAGCACCATAATGTTAATCAGTCAATACCAATTTGATGGCGAGTACAAGTGGGGCCCATTCTTCGGGTCTTGTGTCACCTCACTTCGAATAATGGGCTCAAGCTTACCTTGAGAGAAAATAAAGTGCTTACTTGCTTTCAGTTTCTATTCTTAACTTATATGGGAGCTATGCCACCAAAATGAATTTATTTTTAGTGGTACTTTGTTGCTTGTGGATCAAAACCAAAGTGTTGAATAGAGACGTACAAATATCTTGCAGTTTGATGTGAAATGGAAAATTAGTGCATTTGAACTTAAGGCAATTCATCTGGGTCTACATTTGCTTTCAAGTAGTAAAGCAATAGTTAGAAGTGCCATGCAGTTGTGCTAATATTGGTAGAATTTATACTAGAAATATAGGAAATAATTCTGCAAAGGACATTTTACTAGACTATTCACTTTCAAGTGAGCCACTTCTGTGCTTCCTGAATAAAAAGAAGGATCCAAGATACAGGTGTAAACAGGGAATTCAGTGGCTGCACTGTGACCCAGAGACCAAGTATATATTCAGCAAAAGGACATAAAGTTTTGGAGGATTTTGAAACTTAAAGCACAGGACAATATTTTGTTTTAAAAACAATCAAATAAATAACAGCAGCTGAGCTCAAACTTACAATGAAAATTAATCTCCGAAGGTGCTTGAGTGGTTATGGAATATTAGTTAAGGTTGCCAAGTTACAATACACAGCATGGATACAGAGAGAGACTAGACATACTTCTTTAGGTTGAGAAAGCCAGTTTAAAAGAAATTATTAAATAAGAATAGTAATCTTATTAACATAATCTATTGTCCTTTTGGTCAATATACTAAAACCTTGCACAGAGTTTTTCTAATATTAATATTTTCCAAGGTAAAAAGCCAAATGTAAGAGAAATAATCACTTTGAAATTATCGGAATTTATAGCAATATAGAAAAACCATGAATTTATTATTGTGTTTTCATTTGCTTTGATAATTACATCCATACGTAATCTATTCCATTGAATTATAATGACTATTAGAACCATTAAAATTATAATTTTTTTTCAAAATAACTAAAGGTTTCTCTTAGTTGGGCCATTTGTTTGTTTACCCTCTAAAATATTTTAATTACAGAAGGAGATAATTCAATATTGTGAGATTTTTGAAAAGTTTAAAGTGAGAGAAAAATCAAATAATTCATGATATGCCAAGGGGAGAGAAATGATTACATGATACGATTTTCCCAAAGGTTCACTTTCTGAAGGCAATTCTTCCAAAAGTGAGCAAAATAAAAAATTAATCTCTCCTGAGATGAAAAGGGACAACTTTCACTGTACTCCTCTCTCAAACTTGGTCTGTTCTTTCAGTGACTAAAGGCAAAGTCTTTGTGGGTCATGATTTTGATTTTTAGAGTCTGACACTGTAGTGTCCAGGCAAGCATCCCTGAGGGAAATATCTACCCTTTTAGTTAAGGACCAACGAGGTGTTCCTGGGCCAAGCACCTAGGGAAACCTTGCTCCAGGATTGAAACCAGTGACCATTCTGTCCCCTGAATGAGTGGAAATTCATAAATTGATTACATATTTTTTTTAGTTGAGGTCAGCATCAAAATATTGAGTACAGTTTTAAAAAACTAATTACTATTTCCATTTATTCTATGGAAATTCTATCCTTAACAAAACTAAATCTTATCAGCATAATTTCAGAATTCAGCTTTAGAGTGATCCAAATAATTTTAATTAAATAATTAGTTCATTAATTCAATTATTTTTAATTTGCAAATAAAAATTGCATATATTTATAGTGCACAAAATGATGCTATGATACATGTATATATTGTGGAATGGCTAAAACAAGCTAATCAACATTGCATGGCCTCAAATACTTACCCCCTTTTGTGGTGAGAACACTTAAAAACTACTCCTTTAGCAATTTTCAAGTATATAATACACTGTTATTGGCTACGGTCCCCATGATGTACAACAGATGTGTCTTGAACTAATTCCTCCTGTCTAATGAAAAGTTTGTATCCTTTGACAGACAGCTCCCCAAATGGTCCAACACGCATACACATACACACACACACACACACCATCGTTTTGAAGAGGTATTTGTCAAACTTTATCCTTGCAGTAATATTTCAGAACCTTTTGTAGTCTTAAATGGTCTGTCCTTTCAGCCTTCCTCTTCCTTGACTTCTCTGTAGAATATGCCTCAGTTAGTGCTCTTAAGTCTCGAGGCTGTCATCACAGTACAAACTCTCCCACAGAGCCCTACGAATATTCCCGCCCGCTCCTCTCAGTCTTCCTTGCCGCCTTCTCCTGCCATCCTCCTCCTACCTGCTTTTTATACTCGAGCCCTAGTTTCTCATCTTTTCTTATTTATCTCTACTATCTCTACAAAGGATTCTCTCTGGGACTGAGATTTAGTTACCAACTATGTGCCAAACACTGTCGAGTCTGTATCTCTAGTCCTAGTCTTTACTCTGAGCTTCCGTATATTTAACTATATTTAACTGCCTACCTGAAATGCCTGCTTGAATGTCAGAAAAACACTTCAAAGTCAAGGCTTTCAAAACAAACTAAAAAATCAACATATTATTGTAAACCTAATTTGTTTTTGGTATGTCTGCATGTCAGAAAATGGTTCACTACCCATCCCACTGTACCATCTTGAAACATGGGAGTCACCTGAGACTCCTCTTTTCCCTTCACTGTCAATTACCACATCTAAATTATCAACAAGTCCTATTGTTTCTATATCCAAATGTCTCTTGATTCTGCCCACATTTCTTTCTCCCACCTTGACTGAACTAGACTAGTCTCCTCTTCCAGTTGTTTGCTACATTGCATTCGGAAAACCTTTTCGGTGTATAAAACTGGTCATGTGCTCTCTGCTTCAATCCCTTGAGTGGATTTCTATTACACTTAGGATAAATACACGAATAACTTTATGTGGCCTGTTGTAGGTACTACATCATGTTAACCTTGAAAGTCTTTCTAACCTCATCTCCTTCCCCTTTTCCGCTTGCTTACTGTACTCCAGCCATAAAGATCTTCTTTCAACTTCTTAACTGGAATATTCTCCCTCCCACCTTGAGATTTGTGCATGTGTTCTTTTCTCTAAGTGATATTCCTGCTCTAACCCCTCATTTGAATAGTTTATTTCCACTCATTCTTTCAATCTGAATACATGGAAAGCCTGGATCATCACCACCACCCTGCCCAGATCTGATAAAGTCCTTCTGTGATACATTCTTGTGGCACTTAATAATTTCTCTTATAACAGTCTCTCACTTTATATTGATACTCTAATATCTTTCATTATTTCATTAATACCTGTATTATCCATTAGCCTAAAACTCCAAGAGGGCAGGGACCCTGTGTGCTGTTCACATCATTTTTGTCTCAGCCCCTAGCATAGTGCTTGGTAGATGGTAAGCACTCAAGACATATCTTTGGAAAGAATGAATATGAGCTTCATGAGAGTCAAAAAACATGTGCCAAACACTGTAGAATCTACATCTCTAGTCCTGAATCTAGTCATCATTGTCCTCAAGATCCAATTTCTACAATCACTCCTGATTTTTAGTGGGGCATATGAATGCTGAGAAGTATTTAGGTTGTATTTATTAGCTTTCTTTGATGCTGGCTATGGTTTTGCGACCAGTTCACAGTCACTGGGATGCAAGAAGAAGATGTGACTTTCAGAAAGTGTTCTTAAAAGAAAAGAATGTGCTTTTTTTTCAATCATCTTCTCCTTTCTGTAGGCTGGAATATGGATGGAAATGCTGACATTTTAGCATTTGTATTAGACCATGCAAGTGACTATGAAAATGGGAGCCCTGCATGGAGAAACAGCAAAATAGATGGAGCCCAAGTTCCTGGCACCAGGGAGCACCATTCAAGTTTTGGGTGATTACATTTAAACCATGTGAACAAGGTACAGACTTTTATACTATTTGAAGCACTAGTATTTTATGTTTCCTGTTACTGTAAGTCAAACCTAACTCTTATAATTTTACATCTTTAGAGTTCTTGATTTAAAAATAACCTTTTTATTATAAAATAATTTTAACTTATAGAAAAGTTGCAAGCATAATACAAAGTACTTTGTGTCTACTTTTAATATATGATCCTCTTATGAGAACTGAATTATATCACAGTAAATATATTTTCAATTTTGAGCACTAATTGCTCATCACTTGAATATCAAAATAAGAAGAGATGAAAGATAACACCATGCATGGTCTACATGCCTTCCCTTGCTTTTTGCAGACAATGGTGAACAGAGTGAGAGCGCTAAGGATTTTTGAGCTATTTTAAGTATCAAATGCCTTTGCCACAGAACCATTTGTAGTAATGGCTCTGAATCAAGTTCTAAAAACAGTGATGATATCATCTTTAAAGTCTCACGCTGTTGCCTGGGCTACAGGGTCATGGCATCAGCCTAGCTCACAGCAACCTCAAATTCCTGGGCTCAAGCAACCCACTGCCTCAGCTTCCTGAGTAGCTGGGACTACAAACACGTGCCACAATTCCTGGCTAATTTTTTTCCATGTATTTTTAGTTGTCCAGCTAATTTCTTTCTGTTTTTTTAGTAGAGACGGGATCTCACTCTTGCTCAGGCTGGTCTAGAAATCCTGAACTCAAACGATCTGCCCACTCCAGCCTCCCAGGGTGCTAGGATTATAGGCATGAGCCACCGTGCCCAGTTTGTAGTTTTTTTATTGCTGTTGTTGTTGGGTCCTTGTCTGATTTTCTATCAGGGTAGTGCTGGCCTTATAGAATAAGTTAGGAAGAATTCCATCCTCTTCAGTTTTTTGGAATAGTCTGAGGAGAATTGGTGTTATTTCTTCTGTAATTTGTTTAGAATTTGTCAGTGAAGCCATCAGGTCCTGGACTTTTTTTGTTGGGAAATTTTAATTACTGATTCGATCTTATTATTTGTTATTGGTCTGTTCAGGTTTTCTGCTTCTTACTGATTCAATCTTGGTAGATTGTATGTGTCTAGGAATTTATCCAATTTCTGTACGTTTTTCAGTTTGCTATTGTATAGTTGTTTATAATGTTTCTGATGATCTTTTGTATTTCTGTGGTATCAGTTGCAACGTCTCCTTTTTCATTTCTGATTTTGTTTATTTGGCTCTTCTCTCTTTTTTTCTCAGTAGCCTAGCCAGCAGTTTATTGATTGTTTATATTTTCAAACAAACAACTTTTCATTTTGTTGATCCTTAGTATTTTATTTTTAGTTTCTATTTTGCTTAGTTCTGTTTTGGTCTTTATTATTTCTTTCCTTCTACTAATTTGAGATTTGATTTGTTTTTGTTCTTTTAGTTCCTTAAGGCCCATGATTAGATTATTTATTTGAAATTTTTCTGCTTTTTTGATGTAGGCATTTATTGCCACAAGCTTCCCTCTTAGCACTCTTTTACTGTATCCCATAGGTTTTAATATGTTGTGTTTCAATTTGGTTTAGAAAGTTTTGACTTACTCCTTAATTTCTTCCTTCACCCAATGATCATTCAAAACCATGTTCTCTAATTCAATGCATTTGTATTGTTTCCAAAGTTGTTCTGAGTAATTTCTGGTTTTATTTCATTGTAGTCTAAAAAGATTCTTGATATGCTTTCAATTTTTAAAAATTTGTTGATACTTGTTTTGTAACCTGATATGTGGTCTATCTTGGAGAATGTTTCAAGTGCTGATGAGAAGAACTTGTATTCTGTAGCTGTTGGATGAAATGTTCTGTAAATATCGGTTAGACCCATTTGGTCTAAAAATGCAATTTAAATCCAATGTTTCTGTGTTAATTTTCTGTCTATTGCTGAGAGTGAGTTGCTGTCTATTGAACCGTCTATTGCTGAGAGTGAGTTGTTGAAGTCTCCAACTCTTATTTTACCGGAGTCTACCCCTTCTCCTTTTAGATCTAATAATATTTGCTTTATATATCTGGGGCTCTGGTGTTGGGTTCCTATATATTTAGAAATGTTATATTCTCTTGCCTAATTTATCTCTTTATCATTATATAATGACCTTCTTTGTCTCTTTCCACTGTTTTTAACTCAAAGTCTATTTTACATGATATAAGTTTAGCTACTCCTGCTCACTTTCGATTTTGTTTGCATGGAGTATCTTTTTCCATCCCTTTACTTTCACCTATGTGTATCTTTATAGGTGAGATTAGTTTCTTGTAGGCAGCATATAGTTGAGTCATATTTTTTAATCTTTATGTAGAAAGTTTCAACTATTTATATTCAAGGTTATTATGCTATGTGAGGGCTCATTGCTGTAATTTTATTAATTTCTGGTTGTTTTTGTATATCCTTTGTTTCTTTATTTCTCTTTTATTGTTTATTACTGTGGTTTGGTGGTTTTCTGTAGTGGTAACATTTCTGTCCCTTCTCTTCCTCATTTGTATATTTGCTCTACATGATGCATTGCTCTACACAATTGCATTGAAACCCCGGGCTGTCCTGGTACAGAACACAGCAATGGCAGAATTCTGCTGGTCCTCAGTGGTTTAGGGTGCAGTTATTAGTTAAGGTTGTGGTGAAGTTTTGCTGAGGATGGGGATATCAGGTGAGCCAATGTTTAGACAGCTGTAGTGGTGGCAGTGTGTTGACTATGACTGCCTTTTGTTCCCAAGGTGGCATATGCTGGCACTCGTGTTATCTACACCAATTCTTGGGCCTCCAGGTAGCTTGTTTGGGTGCTGGGAATGGTAGCAGTGGACTGTGTGGGTGGGTGGGTTTTTGGGCCCCTGGGAGGGTGGGTTCTTGGGCTCCTGGGCAGTGGCCATGTCATGGGTGGTGGCAGGAGCAGTGACAGGACAACTTGCTGGGGCTCAAGGGGTCCATGTTGGTGTTGATGATGGTTGTGATGGGTTGAGTGGACCAGTTCCCAGGACTGCAGGTGGTGCATGTGGGTGGGTGTCAGCTGTGGTAATAGCAGCAGGTTGGGTGGGTGCAACCTTAGGCCCCTAGGAGGCATGGTCATGGGCCTATGGTGAAAGACTCAGCAGGGTGACCACCAGGCCTCCAGATGGCATGCTCAGGTATTGGGAGAGGCAGAGCTGAGCTGGCCGAGCATATCCTCAGGCACCCTGATGGTGCATGCAGTCACTGGCTGTGGTAGGCAGGGCCATGGTGATCCCCAGGTCCCCAAGGGAGTGCTTGGGTGGGGGCATCAGTGCCTGAGCTGCTGGCCTGCTGCTGGGGAATGCAGGATTGCTTTCAGCATCAGCAGCTGTAAACAGGTGCTTGGGGAAGACGTGCTTCAGCCCCACATGGCAGTTGCAAGTGAAATACCCTTCCCTCAGGGCCCTTGTAAATGTGTGACAGCCTTGCTACCGAGGATGGCAGGGTCACTGCTAATGGCTTATGCCTTGGTGGCAGCAGCAGTGCCCAGTTATGGGTAGGGATGTTAAGGGAATTCCAAGGATGTGAAAATGCTGGGGTTATTGGGCCCCAGGGCAGAATGGAGTCTGATGGGGGTTGGGCTCTCAAAATGGTGCCTTGCTGTAGCTGCTTAGGACTTGGGGGTTGCATGGGACCCAGTGTGAGCTCTCTCTCTGGAATAGTGTCATCACATGGTTTTCAGGAAGCTTCCTATGTGAGTCTCAGTACCCACCTGGTTGAGAGGCTCTTCCATGGCTAGGATTGCAGGAGTCCACGGTGGGAATGTGGGCCACTGTGGGTAACTCACTTACCCTTTTCCCACATTTGGGAGCCTCTCAAGCAGGTTGCCTTGCTTTCATCTCCTTCCTTGCCTTAAGTGTTTTCTATCACTCCTCTGCTGTGTTCCAGTGTTCTCTCCTAGGTTGTCTATTCAAAGAGTGATTATCTACTTGATCTACTTGCTATTTTGGTTCTTCTTTAGGGAGGCACATCAAATCCCTCTAGTCAGCCCTGCTGAAGCCCCTGCTGGGACATACTTTTATTTATTGTTTATCTAAAATTAAATTTAACTGGGTATCTGGTATTTTATCTGGCAACCCTAACTCCAAATCTATATACATTTAAATGAACATATTTAGGTAAAATCTTTGAACCCCAAGCATGAAGACAAACCAGTAAGGAAGAGAGTGAACCCTATGAAGCTACCACGATGGAATGACTCTCAGATTGGCATCCAAATTCTTCTCTGAAACACAAGATGCTATGTTTGAAAATATGCCAGACAGTTATGAGGCAAAAAGATTGAGAACCTAAAGTACTATACTAGCCAAAGTTAATTTAAATGTTATTTCACCACTCTAAGAATAGAAATGAAACCACTGTGTAAGAATGATCTAAGAGATGATGCATAGGAAGAATTTCAATTAAAACCAGGAACTAGAAAATTAAGCATATTATCATCAATAGTTTTAATTATAAGTACAAATATCCAGAACGAGGCAATATAATTAAAAAGTGTAAACATTGCAAAGGAAGAGATAAAGTTAACAATTTCCATGGATATCACTGTCCCAGAAAAATTCCAAGATAACTAATTAAAAAACTACTTCCAATTAATAAGAGAATTGAATATAACAATTATATAAAAGAAGAACATGCAAACATTAACAGATTTTCTATATATCAGCAGGATCCAATTAGGATTTTAATGGAATTTGTGATCTCATTAAAAGTGGAAAACAATGATAAAATACTTAGGATTAAGCTTAGCAAATATTGTGTAGGACTTTAAGAAGAAAACTATAAAAATGGAGTGAAGTACAAGAAAGATCATAGTAAATGGAAAGACACGCCATATTGTAGTATGAAAAAGATAATCATTTTGATGCCATCCATTATTTTTTTTAAGTTAATTTGCACATAGATTGCATCCCAGGTCAATTTTCACCACCACCCTCTAAAGAACCAAACAACTTTAGAGAACTTAGGAAGCTGGTTCTATATATTTCTTTGGAGGAGTCTACAAATGAATGAGAATAGTGACAGATATATTGAAAAAAGGGGACACTTTAACATTCATCAAAATCAATGCTATAAATTAATAGTATTTAGAGCAATGTGCTATTAGTGAAGGAATAGATAAATTGAACAATGAAATATGATCAAGGAGTTACACACACACACATATATATATATAATACACACACACACATATATATATTTTATTTGTTTTGTAGAGATGGGAGTCTTGCTATATTGTCCAGGCTGGTCTTGAACTCCTGGACTCAAGCAATCCTCTCACTTTGGCCTCCCAAAATGCTGGGATTACAGTGTGAGCCACTGCACCTGGCCTAATCAAGGAGTTATAAATAAATCCATGTATATATGAAAATCTATTTTAGAATAAATTTATCATTTCAAATCAGTGAGGGAAATAGTGGCTAGTACAATAAATAATGTTGCAGATTTCTAACTCAAATCATGCACAAGAATAATTTGCAAATTAATCAACATTCTAAACCAAAAATTCACATAACTATAAAATTATTACAAGAATGCCTAGGATGTTATTTTTATAGTCTCTAAGTTGCGCATGACCTTGCTTAATGAAATATAAAATACAGGTACTAGAAAGGAACAGAGGTTAAATTTGAATAAAAGCAACTTAGCATAGTCTCAAAACAGGACTCTGCGGCATTTCCTGGATTCCTATCTACCAACGGTGTGGCCTTGGCAAAGTTATGTAACCTTCAAGATATGGCTCAGTTTCCATATTTGTAATTTACACATGTTAATACGTTCCCCATAGGGTTGTTATGAAGATTAAATGTGTTAACATTTGTGAAGTACATTAGAACAAAACCTGGCACATAATAAGTGTTTGTTAGCTAAACTTAAAAAATAAACCTATGTATGGGGTAAAATCAGAGACAAAATAACAAAACAAGCAAACACTGTGGAAGCATAAGCACAACACAAAAAATGGAAAAGGATGACTACAGTATTCATAAAGAATGCAAGTCAAAAAGCAAACAGCAAATTATGAAAAAATAGCTGAGAGATATAAACAGGTAAATCAAACAAAACTGAAATCCAAGTGGCTCAATCTTGCTATATATAGTCTCTAATAATTGGGAAAACACAAATTTAAACAGCAGTGAAATAACTACAGCCTTAGGAAGGAGGCACCTGATGCCTGGGAGGAAAGATACACTATCCAGCCTCCCAAGGAGATGGGAGCCGTCCTCACATCCCACTGAATGACCTGCACAGTGAGGCCCAACTCACTCTCACCATTTACACTTGAGCTGCCTTACCCTGGCAACCAGTCCCTGAACTCTCTACACCCTCCTTGAAATCTATTGATGTCTCCTCTGCCTGAAGTGCCTGGCTCCTCTTTCTTCATCTAGGAATAGTCTCTCTATCCTTCAAGACTGAGATCAGATGTTTTCTTTTTTGGGATATCTTCCTAACATTCTCAGAAGACATAAGGTCCCCTTCTTTCATGCACCTGTTTTTTTTTTTATGTATCCATGATGGAACTCATCATCTCTTGATTTGTTTTATCATTTGGTGTGCATATCTTCCAAAAGATCATGAGCTCCTTAAGGACCAAGGCCAGCACTAGTTTATTTCTCTAGGACCAGCACATAGCAGAGACTTAACAAATCTTTGTAAATAAGGAATGAATATTTATTTTAAAATACTTCCTTTCTATTTTCATGGATAACTTCAAGCTGATTCCACAAGCTTTAGTGGATCCATTCTTACTTAAAACATAACCACATAACATTTTCACATTTTTAAAAAAAATGGGATATTTTCAGCACCAATTAATGTCATTTTTAAAATTTCCATCTTTATACTCCAGTGGAAAAGGCTCTTTAGGAAAAAGCTACCCTGTCAAATGTGTGAATTTTGACATCCTATAAACACAAGACTTAAAATAGAATATGCTCTATGTAAATAAATAAGAATACATTTCACTGAAAAGATAATACGTATGCTACATGTTATATTCTTACAATATTTGTTTCAGAATATTCGGTTCTAACTTAAAGTGCCAGGAAAATGCTGATAATTGGAACTGCTGTCCAGCAAGTCAGAGATGCTTCTCCTTGCAGGCTGCCTGTCCTATTCGCCTGTCATATTTTCAAAGGCTAATGAATTCTCTTTTGATGGCCAGACTCTTCTCTAACTTGTGCCCTTAAATTCTCAGCTGGAGATAAAAGTAGAAAGACAGGATGGCACTACAGTGAGTTCTCTGCCTTGCATCATCTTTTATCATCGGTATTCATGGCATTGACTCTGAATCATCTGAGTCGGGTCGGGAAGTAATTAGGATATTGACAGGTACAAGCAATGGATGGGAGTGAACTTATAATTAATCTATTACTGACCTTTCTCAGTGTGATGTTGAAAGCAAAGAAGCAACTCTAAAATCTCATAACCCTGAAGTATCATTGTACAAATGTACATATAAGAACACTTTTATTTTTCCCAAATTATGCTATAGATCTGAATACAAGAATGTTTGCATTCATCTTAAGCCTTAAACAATTATAATAGTAAGATTGGGTTTATATACAGGATAGTGAATAATATCTGATTATTCAAAAATATGTAGGTCCTTAGAAATTATTAGTAATAGCTATTTTTTTTAAAGTTTGGTCCAATATTCTTTTAGCTGTAACCCACCTCATTTTATCCTTCTATGAGAAATAAATTGTAATTAAATGTGGAAAACATTTCTGATTACATGCCATTTTCTGTTTTACCAGTTTATTTCTTCCATCTTAACACATTGCAAAAAAGCATACATCTAAAATGTCAGTAATGGTCTAATTTCACAAGATCAATAAATTGTAAAAACTCTAAGAAACCTCAGGGAGCCTCTATCCAGCCATCTTATTTTATACAAGAGGAATCTATAGCTCAGGAAGGGTCATAGATTTGCCCAAGATTCACAGCAATTAGTGAGAAGTAGGTCAGAGCTCAGCTGTCCTCTCTCTCAGCCTGGGGCTCTTTCCACCAGGTGACCCTGTCTTCCTCCCACTCTTTGCTTCAATTTCTTGAAAATGATTCTCTCCCTGAACATGCAATATTTTCTCATTCTCATCTTCCCCTTAAAAACTTAAACAAATAAATTCCTTTGCATAATGTAACTTTTTAGAATTTAGGGTAAGTGGATGGACAATGGGAAACATAGAAATCAGTAGATGGTGATTATCTCATTAAATGGAGGAGAGAGGTTCTCTTGTTTATGTGATGTGGGACTCACATTTTTAATCTACAACGTATCTTCTGCTTTGTGCATCTTTTGATTAATCACTATTTACCCTCTTTTAAATGTTTAATGTCTTATTGTCCAGTCTCTTATTTATTATAGCAAACATTTCTATATCGTATTATTTCATGATCAGGAGACACGCAGAGGAGGGTGGAATTAGCCACTAATGAGATGAGTGGCTTAAAACCTGGGCCTATATTCCCATGCTGTCGCCTTGTAGCCCTGTGGTTTATGCAAGTCACCTAATGTCTCTGAGCCCTGATTTCCTCCCTGAAAAATCAGAATGCTACCATCTGGAGCAATGGAAAAAATGTATTTTGTCTGAACCGTATCCTGTGACCATTTCTAAGGTCAAAAATAGGCAGTGTTATTTGGTTCAACCTAATATATAAAACATCAGGCAAAGAGTAGGCATTCAATTATAATTATTGTAATTCTTTTTCAAGTTTTTTTTTTTTTTTGCTATCTCATTCATTATAAAGTCATCTTTGTAACAAGTTGTCACCTTAACATTTATGTGGTGGGTACCATGTGTAAGTTTTTTTTTTTTTTTTAATAAATTTATTTATCTTAGTATAGCAGAATGGTTGGATTTGAACCCAGGCCTTGACAATTATTAGTTGAGTGACTTGTACAAGTTGTTTAATAGTCTTCTAATGCAGTGTTCTCATATTTAAAATGGGAAGAATGATATATAAATATATATATCACATATTTACCCAAAAATTGTGCCAACAGTGTTGCTCAACTAAAGAATAATACAAGTAGTATAAAAGTTGTTAGTTTATATGTCAGAAATTCATATATTCTGAATATTAGAATTAGTCTAAAATGATAAAATGACACAGAGAGATATATAAACACATATGTTATACTCAATTTTTTTAGCAAACATTAATTAAACATGAAATGTTTAATTAATATTCCCTTCACTTGCCTTTTTAGAATTTTTTTCTTTATTGAAGTATACTTTACATATTATGTCTTTACTCCATTTTAAGTGTACAATTAAATGATTTTCAGTGAATTTACCGAGATGTACAGTTAATCACATAAAACAGTTTTAGAGGAATTCCTTTCCCCTATTGAGTGTACGTTTTTAAGATTTCCTCAAATGACCTGAAAAACAACTAGTAAAAAAGAAAAAAAAAAAAAGGTAAAAAACCCTTTCATATGGTGACTGTGATGATGTCTTTTTTCCTGTTGCAATCGTTAGACAGAGGTGAGAATAAATTACACCAAAAAGATGTAAATCTTAAATTCTCAGTTTGGCAATATCCAAATGCCATTCCCTGGGATAAGTTATTTTGGAAGTGCTGCAAAGTTTCATTTAGCAATTCCGTGGCAGAGGAAGTGTCTTAAATGAAATCATTCTTTTTTTAAATGGGAAAGCTTTTTTTTTTTTTTTTTACTTTAAATATATACAATTTTGTCAATTGTACCTCAATAAAGCTGGAAAGAAAAAAATTTTTTCCCCGGGAATGAGAGTTCAATTTTATCACTTTTTTTTGCTTCTTTATGATTTCCTTTTCTTTTAAAATTTATTATTGTGCAGATTATATGAATAGAATTTCTAACATTAAACCTTCCTAGATAAAATATATAGTCAAAACTTTTTGGTACATTTTTTAGCTTATTTTGCTAATAGTTTGTAAAAAAATTTTGTGTGTTGATGTTTGTTAGACTGGCTCATTGTTTTCAATTCTCATACTTACCAGTCTGGTTTTGGTTTCAAGGATACGCCACTCTCATAAAATGAGTGGGGAGCGTTTACTCTTTTTCTGTTGTTTTTTTTTTTTTGAAACAAGTTGAATGAAATTGAAAATATCTGTTCCTTGGATGTTCCTTGGTAGGTCATGTTGGGTAGATTACTCATGTAATCACGGGTACCCAGGGGTTTTTCGGTGGGTATATTTGTGCATGTGTGTGCCTGTCTGCTTCTGTGTGAATATATTTTAAAGTGTTGATTCTGTTTCTTTACTAATAATAGGTCTACCCAAATTTTACATATTTGTTTTATTTTATTGTTCTCTTATAACTAGATAATGATAATACTAGATAGAACTTTAAAAACTTCTGATCATGTATCAAGTATTGTTCTAAGCATGTCTTGTACTCTCAACAATCCTGAGAGGTGGGTGCTAATGCTGTCCCACTTTAAAAATGAAGAACTGAAGCACAGAAAGCAAGTCATCTTCCCACGGTCACCGAGCTGTTAAAGCCAAGCCAGAATTTGTTTGATGTTCGAACTTTGCACACTCTTTTGCTTCATGCTAGGTGTCATAGGGCTTCACAAATGAAGGTCTTTAATAATGATTAACAATATCATAAATTCCTGAGGAGAGAAACAGATGTAGACTCCAAAGTAAACACTCTGACACCAACATGATGTGGAATAACACACTCCTTAGTTTTTGCTTTCTTCTTCTCTACCTGGCCAGGCAATGAAATAACAACCTGTTGGCAAATTAAACCCTGCTATGCATAGGTTTCTGGGTCATTTCTCTAGGATCACGGTATTTGGTCCACACTGCCATTCAGGTAGTATCTGTTGTATCTAGTTGTATCTATTTTAATGTCAACTGTCTTACTTTTTAATGTGACACCTTCCTTCCCCTTCCTTCTTTCTCTTTTTTAACTTCTCTCTTTCTCTTTTTCAAATGTACATTTATTGCACTCCTACCATGTTTTAACCATTGAGATAGAGACATAAATGAATTAAGCAGAACCACTGCTTTCAAAGATCCAGAGCCTAGAAGGAAAGACAGGAAAATGAAATACCATAGGTACTGTGAAAGATGTGTACACAAGATAGGGGTGGAAAAGGTACCATGGCTCAATTTAAAAAGTCATCAGTTTTTAGGGAAGCATTTAAAGGTAAATTGATAATGATGTCTGCAATTATGCTTTAAAACACACCAAATGGGGACAGATAAATGGAACAACAATTGTGAAATTCTGATGATTGCTAAGGCTGGGTGTTCAGTATGTGGGAATTTATTATATTACTATCTCTAATTTTGCATATATTTGAAAATTTCCATTAACATGTTTAAAAAGTATATCATCAGCAACAGCACAGTTAACACTGAGTACCTACTATGTGATTGGTACTAAGCGCTTTTTCTGTACTAACTCATTCAACTCTCACAAACACTCTGTGAGGTAGGAACTATTATTGTACCCATTTTGCAGATGAGAAAAATGACTGAGAGGGCCCAGTAATTTAATCAAGTTCATGGAACTAGGGAGTGGTGTAGCTGGGCAGTGTGATACCAGGTTTTGCTCATTCGACCACCAAGTTATACAGTCTCTCAGTGTAGAGTAATTATAAATACAGATTGTATAATGATAGTGATCTACTACTTTTAGGCAATGTGCTAAAGAATTTGCAGGTAGCATTTCACTTAACTCCACAAAATATGAGGATTTAAGTCTTAAGGATCCATTCGACGGTGGTGTGGGTTGGTCAAGAAATATGGTAGTATGGGAAGGAAGCAATGCTTGAGCTGAGTTTCTGTAACTGATGAAAAGTGAAAAGGGTGTTTCGCATTCCAGGCAGTAGGAGAATCCTGAGCAGATGCACACAGGTGGGATACATTCAGACACTGGTGGTCGCAGTGCAGTAGGATGAGGTCTGAGGCAGCTAGCACGAGAGTAGGACCAGGCTGGATAATCAGGCAGAACCTGAATCTGGAGGTTCCCATGACATGCTAAGGTGCTGAGGCACTGTCCCAAAACTTACAAAAGAACCACTCCAGGTTTAAGTAGGAAACTGACAATATCAGACTTAAATTTTTATCAGGCACTCAGGGAGCGCTGAAGGATGTGAGTCAGAGGGGAAAATGTCCTATTCGTTACTGATCAAATTGGCTTGTTGAATGGATGTTTTGAATGCACATCTATTATTCTTGATCAGTTCCACTCAATGTTGGATTACTTCCCTTTTCCCTGAAAAACAAAAACTAGTTTTCACTTATTCTTCTGTTCTTTCTCTCTCATGCGCACAGAGCCTGGTTAAATGCTACTCTCTAAAAGGGCATTAAATAAATGTCGTGTATCAATTAATTTCCTTACTGTAGTCTGTTTACTAATTAGAAGAAAAATTTCCCATAGGTCAAACTTTGAGGTCATCATTATTTATCCTGGGGCCTAGCTGGCTTGAAGTTCATCTGAACTGTTAGAAAAAATGATTTTGTTTTAATTTCAGTTAAGTATTTAGCCACACTTCTTATGTGTAAAGAAAATATTTATTTCCAGGAATCTTGAAAAAGGAGGAAACGTGAATTGCTTCATCCTCTGGCATGTACTCTTTTCTGACCATTCATAGATGTTATTTTTAATGGGCAGCTTTATTGATTCACTGACCTTTCTCCAGAACTCCTGAGTCTGAAAAATTACATCATACTATTTAGCCGCCCCCATTATTACTGCAGCAACTGAAAAGGGATAAATGAACTTGTTGGCATGAATGAAGGAAAACGAAGCTTTTGTCAGTGAGCACGTGAATATCTGCTAAAAATTGTGACTGATCTGTGTCCATTCAGTTTATGTTTCAAGTTTACCTTTGTTCTTTCAAAATTGCATGTTTTGATCTTCTGCATACTCTAGCTTAAAAGACTAACCAATTTAATATTTAATATACATTAGTAATGCTTTAAATTTTACATTGTAGAAAATATATCATCTGTCATGTAAGAGCTTACTCTCAAAGCTTTAAAAAGTGTCACAAATCAGGATTTTGGGAGTTGGGGGGTAGACCAATATCTGAGGGATGTGGTGAGCACTGTGGAGGGGAGGGGCATGCTTGAAATGTAGTTGAGGATGGGAATTAGGGGTCTCAATAGGGGGAAGGAAATGTTCTAAAACTGATTTGTATGAATAGTTGTACAACTTGGGTAAATTTACTAATAATCATTTAATTGTACACTTAAAATGGAGTAATGGCATGATATGTAAGTAAGACTTCAATAAAGTTGTCTTAAAAAAATTGTATATAAGGTAGCATAACATACTGCCATTAAAAATGTTTTCAAAGAATCCTTAATGACAGGATGAAAAGTTTACAATATAACGTCAAATGAAAGAAGCAAGACCTAGGACTCCCGCTCAATCCGCACAGCCTAAAAGGAACATACCAAAGGGCCACAGTAATTCTCTCTGGGTATTGAGATTATATGTGATTGCATTCCCTTTTTTTCAACTTTCCTAAATTTTTGAAAAATTTCACATGAATATGCATTAGTTTTGCAGTCAGAAAAATCAGTTCTAAATAAATCTTAAAAATCTCTTTAAAATAAGGACTTACCCAATATGATTAAGAAAGGTGGGCTGAAGAACCTGATTTAGAGCAAAGAACTAAATACTTTGGAAGCAGAATGGGCAGAACTTGTTCTCTGATTGGATATGGGAGAAAGAGAGAGGATAGAGTCAAAGACAAATTAAGCGCCACCTCTTCAGTCCCTTCTAATGCAACAGCCAGACCAATCACATTAAAACATAAGTCAGACCCATGTCCTCTACTGCCCAGCACCCTCCAATGGCTCCCACCTCGCTCAGATTAAAAACCAGTTACCTTAGAGTCACTTCAAAGCCTCATCATGTACAGTGTCCCACCCTGCCCGAGGGTTCTCTCTCAACTCATAGTCTCTCACCTTCCCCTTCCTTCCCTCCCCTCTGCTCTGGCCTTTGCTCTGGCTTCCTCACTGTTCCTGGAACAGGACCACAAGTTCCTGCCTCAGGGCCTTTGCACTTGCCAGCCCCCTGCCTAGAACACTTTTCCATGTCTGTTTGTCTTGCCCTCTCACCTCCTTCAAGTCTTGATTCAAATGTCCCCTTCTCCATGAGGCCTTTTCTGGCCACCCTCTCCAAAATTGCAGCCCTCTGGGACTCTTACCTTTTCCCTGCTTATTTTTCTCCTTAGCACATCTCATGACTTACTATAACTTTCACTTTTTAAACTTGACTATTTTTAGTGCATGAGGACTCACTTAAGAGAAGAAAAAATTAAAAAATAAACTTGATTATTTATTGTCTCCTCCACTAAAATATTAAGTTACCGGAAGTCAGGAATTTTGTCTGTTTCGTTCACTTCAGTCTCCCCATCATTCCATGATTTCTGTTATCGAATTAACACAAAATAGATGCTTGTTGACTGGTTGAATGATCATAATCTAAGAAATGAACCCAAACATTCTATTTACCACCCAAAACCATCAGATTTACCATCACTTAGTACAAGGCATTTGATGGCCAGACTTCTTTTGGTAGTAAACTCTCTTGGTACATGTGAAGTTAGATTCTATTTCTATACTATTTATTTTATTTGTCAGTCAGTTTCTTTGTTTTCAGGAACAGTGTAACTCTTTGTGTGGTTTAGAGATTGGGGAGTAGCTTCAGGTGATGGGGTGGGACTCAGGCAGGGGCAAGGAGGAGGGTCACACCTGGGCTGACCACTCAGGGGGTGCTGGTGCCATTAGAACTCACGGTAAAGGTGAAAGAGGTGGCAAAGACACAGTCCTTGTGCTCTGGTCCCAGTGCTGTCACTGCCTCTCGGGGTACAGAGTGGCACTGCACACAGGGCCCAGATGCAGCTACTGCAGCCCATTTAGGACGTCCTAGCGGTAGCAGTGGCGGGGCTGCTTCTGGCTGGGAAAGCGCAGGTGGATAGGCGCCCAGACCATTTTCCCTTGGGGGGCTTGTGGGCATCAATACCCAACATCCACTGGAAAGGAGGCTCCGGGCTGATGTCAGCGCCACCCGGGTGGACTGTGCTTGTGCTCTCCTAGGGCGCTCAGAGAGCCTCACTCGTTATTTGTAAGAGTTCATTTGCACAGCCTGGAAGAGCCCTAGGCGGACAGTAGGGGTGCGAACTCTCTGCCTCAGCTCCCACCAGACCACATTTCAAGGACCCTGATAAGCTGGCCTCACAGAGAAGAAAAAAATAAACAAAAAGCAGACACAGCAACTTCACAGCTGCGTCCATTATCAGCTTACAGCCATAACTATTTTCTTCTTCCTCTTTGCCGCCAAATGAAACCCCCTAATCCTCCACCCTCTCTGTGCCAACTCCTCTTTCTTTCTCTTGTGTAATGCCCTTCCCA
>CAUYRT010049418.1:0-20924 GCA_963574885.1 Lepilemur ruficaudatus
GATTGCTCAAGGTCAGGAGTTCAAAACCAGCCTGAGCAAGAGCGAGACCTCGTCTCTACTATAAATAGAAAGAAATTAATTGGCCAACTAAAAATATATAGAAAAAATTAGCCGGGCATGGTGGCGCATGCTTGTAGTCCCAGCTACTCGGGAGGCTGAGGCAGAAGGATCATTTGAGCCCAGGAGTTTGAGGTTGCTGTGAGCTAGGCTGAAGCCTCGGCACTCACTCTAGCCCGGGCAACAGAGTGAGACTCTGTCTCAAAAAAAAAAAAAAAAAAAGTAGTTTATTTCTTTTTTCAATGGTGTTAGTATTTATGTATTGAAAAAAATTTTGGAAGTAGAGATAATTTTTTTAACGTTTTTAGTATGCTATTAATACCATTCTAGAAAAATAGGCTGGGTGCGGTGGCTCCCGCCTGTAATACTGGCACTCTGGGATGCCGAGGCAGGTGGATCGTTTGAGCTTAGGAGTTCGAGACCAGCCTGAGCAAGAGCAAGACCCCGTCTCTACTAAAAATAGAAAGAAATTAGCTAGACAACTAAATATATACAGAAAAAATTAGCCAGGCATGGTGCCGCATGCCTGTAGTTCCAGCTACTCGGGAGGCTGAGGCAGGAGGATTGCTTGAGCCCAGGAGTTTGAGGTTGCTGTGAGCTAGGCTGACACCACGGCACTCTAGCCTGGGCAACAGAGTGAGACTCTGTCTCAAAAAAAAAGTATTGTAGAAAAATAGCTACTATTAACATTAACATTTTAGTTTATTTCTCCTCATGTTTCTTATGTGTATTTTCTTTTTTTTTTTTTAAGACAGAGTCTTGCTCTGTTGCCTGAGCTAAAGTGCCATGGCATCAACCTAGCTCACAGCAACCTCAAACTCCTGGGCTCAAGCGATCCTCCTGCCTCAACCTCCCAAGTAGCTGGGACTACAGGCATGATGCCCAGCTAATTTTTTCTATATATTTTAGTTGGCCAATTAATTTCTTTCTGTTTTTAGTAGAGATGGGGTCTCGCTCTTGCTCAGGCTGGTCTCGAACTCCTGAACTCAAACGATCCGCCCGCCTCAGCCTCCCAGAGTGCTAGGATTACAGGCGTGAGCCACTGCGCCCGGCCTCTTATGTGTATTTTTCTTTTATAATATTACAATATTATGTTCTTTATATAGATAAGTATACTCATTTTTCACATAGGTTATTAACAAATATTTTTTATTATACATGCTTCATAGATATGTGTTCAGATGCACAATAGTCTTTACAGGTGTGTTTTAGTTAATCATATTCTTACTGGGATATTTAGGCTTTTCATTTATATATCATGCTGTCATAAAGATCTCTGCAAAAAGCTTTTCCATTTTTAAAGTGATGTCTTTAAGGTGTATTCCCAGAGTGGAATTACTGAATTGAAGAATATGACAGTGTTTTAAATTCTTGATATTTCTGTCAAATTGCATTTTGAACTGATTTTCAATGTACTGAGCACAGAGTATCCTAATTTTTTTTTTTTTTTTTGAGACAGGGTCTTGCTCTGTCGCTCCTGGTAGAGCGCAGTACTATTATTACAGCTCACTGCAACCTCAAACTCCTGGACTCAAGCGATCCTCCTGCCTTAGCCTCCTGAATAGCTGGGACTACAGGAGCGTGCCACCATGCCCGGCTAATTTTTCTATTTTTTGTAGAGCTCAAACTCCTGAACTCACGTGATTCTCCTACCTTGGCCTCTCAAAGTGCTAGGATGACAGGTGTGAGCTACAGCACCTGGCCTGAGTATCCTCTTTTTAAAAAATCTTATTTTTAATTTGATTATTAGAGAGGCTATATCTTCCCATGTATTTGTTAACCAACTGTGTTTCTTTTCAAAAATGTTTTTTACCGAAAATGTATTGGAATCTTGGGATAAAGAAACAATCATTTTGGCAGGCGCAGTGGCTCACGCCTATAATCCTAGCACTCTGGGAGGCCAAGGCGGGTGGATCGCTCAAGGTCAGGAGTTCGAAACCAGCCTGAGCAAGAGTGAGACCCCGTCTCTACTAAAAAAGTAGAAAGAAATTAATTGGCCAACTAAAAATATATATAGAAAAAATTAGCTGGGCACGGTGGCTCATGCCTGTAGTCCCAGCTACTTGGGAGGCTGAGGCAGAAGGATCGCTTGAGCCCGGGAGTTTGAGGTTGCTGTGAGCTAGGCTGACGCCATGGCACTCTACCTAGGGCAACAGAGTGAGACTCTGTCTCAAAAAAAAAGAAACAATCATTTTAATCAAGTAGTTTTTTTTCTTTTATCTTGTAGCCAAAGAAACTCTGCCCGATTTGGTTTCCATAATTCCTGACACAGTCCCGAGTACCGACCTTCTCATTGAAACCACAGCCTCTGCCTGTTACACATTGAACAACATAGTCCAGAATAGTTACCAGAATGCACGGGACCTTCTACATACTGGAGGCCTGCAGAAAATCATGACCATCAGCGCCGGCGACGCGTAAGTCCTTTAGCGTCTGCCCATCAGCTGTCTCCCTTTCCCACCACCATTCCCATGTGTAATGATTTAGCTATGAATATGCAGTCGTGAGTACCATGGGCAACATGGCCACGAACAAGCCGTAAGGCCGAGCCAGAACATCTAGTCGGTCCTTGCTGATCAAGGCAAGAACTAAATCAACCAAGCCATAGCCGTCCCTTCTCTTCAGAAATACCAAGAGAGTCAAACTCCATAGCTTCTCAAGGTGCTGCATCCCAGCATTTTATTGACCTAGTGAATTAGTTTCCCAGAGCCACCACCATGATTTAAGAATAGCAGAACACAGGCAAATTGGGAGTCCTCTGGCCAGGGAAAGGCCTCTCTTACAACTGGGGAACACATGGCACCCCGGCAGCTCAGGAGACGCCGTGAGAGCACAGGAGGACCAGCGGATGTAGCCTGGCGAGAACGTCTTGCTTTCTCAGTTTTCTCTGTCCTGTGTCTTCCACCTCTTATTCCCTTTTGAGAATAGAAGTTCTAATGAACATACGTCATCCCAATTCTCTGTTCTTGCATTTTTAACTTTTCCCCATTAAAAAAAAAAGGTGGGGAAGAGAATGAAAACCCTGTGTAACCAAAGTATTGCCTTTAGTTAATTTAGAGTGATGGATTAGAAGGGAGCTTGAAGATTATTTTTTCCTCTTTATACAACTCTGAATTGTTTGACATGTTACAAATACAAGTTACTTTTGTAGGTAACAGGAAAAGAAAGGCCATCAGAGCCTAGTTGTGATGAGTTACAAGGCAAACAGGGTTCCCCTGTCGTGCAGAAAGGTGCACTTGACTGTACAGGGCTGAGTGGGGGCCCTTGGAGCCCTGGAATGAGCACCCATCACCTCCACCACGGCCCCTCATGCCCGCAGCCCCCTCTGCAAAGCACACAAGGAAGAAAAACTACATTCAGAGTCAGGTGATTAAAAAGAGCCCTAAGCACTGGCTAAAATGTCAGTTTCCCAGAAATATTCACCTGTTCCCCAGAGCCTGGCAGATAGCAGAGCAGTTCCTCATTCTCCATGGAAAGAGGAATTATTGCTGCAAAACTGAAATGACTCTGCAAAGCAGTCATCCAAACTTCTAAGCCAATCACTGTAAGATAGTATGATTTTAATTATTCGAGTATTTGGACATAACAGTTGTCGCACAGGAGACTATGCCAGCATGTTTGCAGATTTCTTGTAGCTTAGCAAGATAGAGAGATGTGCTACCACTCCGTTATTTGCTTGTTGTCCCAAGTGTCTATTTGTGAGTTCGTCCTTACATGCCCTGTTTAAAAAAAAAAAAGTCAACAAGAAGCTTCTGCCAGTTGTGCCTGCTGCTCTTTCCTTACTAGAGTGTTGTATGTCTGGCCTATAATTTATGGGCTAGCCTGGGAACTAATTATCGTTTACAGCAATTTAAGAACTTTTTACAGTCTTGAATATTAGAGACCTGTAGCTTTCATGGATTCATTTGTACTTTGGTTATTAC
This sequence comes from Lepilemur ruficaudatus, assembly GCA_963574885.1. Classification (NCBI taxonomy): domain Eukaryota; kingdom Metazoa; phylum Chordata; class Mammalia; order Primates; family Lepilemuridae; genus Lepilemur; species Lepilemur ruficaudatus. The sequence goes on from CAUYRT010049418.1 coordinate 3,981, forward strand.
CAGGTGACTCTGAAAAGTCCATTAGCTACTCAAAAATCTGTGAGGTGCTAATTTGCTTTACCCTGCCTGCAAGGCTGGTAGGGAGAGAAACGCTTTCAGCTGGTGAATGAACCCACCGTGCTCCTCTTCAGACGGCTCTGCACACTTTGTTCATGGTTGCATGTTTACCAACGCCTATGATATGAGAGGGGAGAAATTCTACTCTGTTTCTTTGTTTAAAAAACGATTCAGCCATATGCTAGTCAGATGATGGAAGGAAAAAAGATCTGAGAAGGCACTCATCTTTCACTAGAAATCGGAAGCTTAGGACACATTTAAAAACAAGACTGCTAAAAACTAAGTACAATGTCAAATTCAGTGGCAAGTTGGATTTATAGGAGGAATAAGTTTTCCATTTGCTCTATGCTAAAACCAAGCGATTTTGAAACTTTTTAATAAGGGCTTCCGCAAGAATTTCTTTTATTTAAAATTTTCTTTACTCCTACATTCGTAGTCACAAAGTCATATGTATTTTTCAGTCATGCTTTCCTGTATTTGTCTTCTATAAATACACATCATAAATATACAAATATTAGATTGTATTCTACAAATAAATTCAAAGATTTATGGCATGTGTAAGGATGCATTCCTTATAAATATCTGGGATTTGCTCTATAAACAATTTATTAGCACTGTGTTTGTGGCTTAAAAAGATTAAAACAAAAGCAGGTGTGGTCCCTGCCTTCCAAAGCTCGCCATCTAGTTATCTTATCATTGTGAGTGGCCTCAGAGGGCTACTCGGAACGGCAGTTAAAGAAGATTTACAGAATGCCAAAAGGTGACGTCCAGAAGCCTCCCGTGTTCTCCCTGATCTCGGAATGTCCTTTTCTTTTCAGCTATGCCTCCAACAAAGCAAGCAAAGCTGCTTCCGTCCTCCTGTATTCTCTGTGGGCGCACACGGAACTCCACAACGCCTACAAGAAGGTAAGAACACAAACACGGAGCATGTTGTCATTCATGAAGCCCAATAATAGTGGCCCATGGGACTTGACCCTGGTGAGAAATCACTACAAAAGTGCATTTTCTTGTGTAAGAGTTTTACTACCTTTCACATTTCTGTTTGCTTATCCCAAAGGCTCAGTTTAAGAAGACAGATTTTGTCAACAGCCGGACTGCCAAAGCCTACCACTCCCTTAAAGACTGAGGACAGTGAAAAAGTACTCGCAGACATATGGGCCTCACCAGTCTCAGCTACAAAAAGCCCCCAAGGAAAACACCTATTTTTCTACTACCCGGCCCAAGAAACCTCAAAAAGCATGCCTTGTTTCTATCCTTTTCTATTGCCGTGGTTTCCAGCATCCAGAAAACAAATAATCAGAACATAATTTTATTAGTCTTCCAGAAGACTTTTGCAAGTTTGCCACGAGTAGATACTGGCAACAGGCTCTCTTTTACCCTCCGCAAATAGTAGTCTTTGTTATCAGGGCTCATGGCGCACGGCCTCCTGGAACCAAAATGTGAACTCACGTAAAATGAACATGAACAGAGTAAATAAGGAACGAAGCTGTTGTATTACTAGAATTTTAAAAGTTTGATTGACATTTATATTCCTTTTCTGGTTTCCATGTTTTGTCACTCATGTGCACATTGCTTCACCATCGAGCCACGAGTGTATTGTTCTGCAGTGTTGAAACAGAATGGAAATGACAAGAAATATTTGCAGGTTGTCCAGGAAAAAGTCTAATGGCAAAAATTGTTTGTTGGTTTACTTTGTGTTTGTTTTTAATCCCCTTGGGTGTTTTTTTTTCTCTGATTTTAAATGATCTTAAGTAATTTAGATCACAGAGCATGCATAACTCTGAGAAAAAGAAATGAGAGGATACGATCATAGCAAATTAAAAAATCTTTTCCACAGAGAAAGGCAATTATGGCTATAAAATTCAATATTTCCTGTAAACACTGAGTCAATGGGATTGTTCCTCAAGGAAATACTTTACCTATAACAATGCCATTGAATGCAAATGTCTCCTGAACAGTGGAATGCAATGTAATATGTTTCCTGGGCTTTTTCAGCTATTGCATTGGACTAGTGGAAGAATAGACTCTAATCTTTAGCTACAAGAGGAACCAAGGCCATGTCAGACTTCTTGGCAAGCCCAGGGAACTAAAACCACAGCTCATTTTAATGAGTTACATCATCAGCCAGCCAACTTTGCCCAGCATTTAAAAAATAACACAGAGCCACTAAATCTCATGATTTTAAGTCAAGGAAACTCTAGAGAAAAAAGTGAAGGAGTCATGTTGAGAAAGATGTAAGAAGCATCAAAGCCATCCAGGAATGACATGAGAAACACTGACGTTTCAAGGGCGTCACCATCATCTAACGAAATGATTCCGTATTAAGTGTTATTTTAACAGGGCTATGATTAAAACCATTCATATAGAATTAGTCTTCTCAACTACAATTCTGTATATTGCTTTTTTAAAAAAATCTGATGACGACTGTCATGAGAAAGTAAGATAAGGAAAAATTCTTCAGCTCCCTTTTGGTCAGAAAAGTGTAACAGAAAATAAAGTTTGAATGTATACTTCAGTCTTTATTGTATTTGGAACTTAACATTGTTTTCAATTTGAAAAGCTCAATGAAGTCAACTTAGGTTACTAACCTAGGTTAAAATGAAATTATTTAGATACCAATTTTTAAAATACTGAAGAGAGAATTTCTACTCCTTTTGCAGAGTTCTGATGATAAGCATTTGAAGTATGTTTATTCTACCAGACAATAGATGTATGTTCAAGAACCTTCTGTGTTTTTTTAAGGCATAAATAGAGCCTTCAATAATATTAAACACAAAATGAGGCAAACATAGCATTGGTTGCAGTGGTATCTGTGTATATCTGATTTATTTGTGTACCTTGGTATATGTGGTGTGATTGACATGAAATTTGAAGATTCGGCCTTGTAAACTTCAACTTCAGTCACTAAGTGTTTAATACCTTGCAATTACTTATATTTCTTCCCTAACATCCTACATTCTTTACCAAGAAACATTTCCTATAAAAAAAAATGGGACTAGCCAGTGACCAAGGCATATAAAAATGGGGAGACACACAACTGTCGTCACTATGGTTAGATTTAGTATATTGAGTGAGTCTGTGACCATGAAAATACAGACTATGTTTGACCCCTATGTCCTGCTTTGTCCACTCTGGTTGCAGACACCTCACTTTACTATTTGTCACACCTCTGGGGGAGGTCCTTGTGTAGATGAACAGTTTTGATCACAGGTCTTTACACAAAGCTTTGTTTCCTTTTGGGTCCCAGACTCTGCCCATGTCATCAAACGAACTGACAGGCCAAGCTGGGCCCTTTTGTTTATTTGTGCGAAAGGTTCTCAAGGACCACTGTCATGTCAAGAATTCTTAACGATCTTCTGGAATATGAGAGGTTGCTGCCCTAGACTTACATCACTGGAAACATTTATTTATACCTAATGATGGTAACCAAAGGGTTATCTGGTAAGATAGAGAGGGGATTAACATGTCAAGTGGGAGAAGCAGCAACAGGAGTAGATAAACCACTTTAAAACCAATTTAATCCCCCTCTGAAGAAGCAATTCCTTACATGAAAACAGGAGATGGGAAATATATATATACACGCACACACATATACACACACATGTATATATACTACAGTCACAAGTGAGATTTCCCCTAAATAAAATTTCTAATGGACTTGCTGCATTGGAATGAGGAGAACTTCAGTATGTGTATACTTAGACTAAAATTGCAGAAGCCTCAAATCACATAATCTCAGGATTAGGAGGGAATTTAGAAAACATCTGGTCAAGTCCTCCTTAAAGTATCTTCTTGCATGAAAAAAGACTCAGTTCTTCTTAATGTGGTAGAGAAAGAAAATATGCAGTCATTCATTCAACTAATGCCCAACATGACCCTATAACTGGCTTAAGACTCCATAACTGTTGCATTGAAGTATTTGTTGTGGGAGGGAAAACAGATTTAGAAAAAGAAACAAACTTTTCAAAATGAAATTCTGCTTTAAGTTTAATACTTTGGTTTATAGTGGTACTGACAGTTTCATCATTTATGAAATAAACTTTAACCTTCTAAGGACTGTAAGAAAAACTGTTTGTGATAATCACATTTAGAAAAAAGATATCAAAATGCCCGTTGGCGTAAGAGCTATTTAAAATATGAAGGCAGGCCAGGCGCTGTGGCTCACGCCTGTAACCCTAGCACCCTGGGAGGCCGAGGCGGGCAGATCGCTCAAGGTCAGGAGTTCAAAACCAGCCTGAGCAAGAGTGAGACCCCGTCTCTACTAAAAATAGAAAGAAATTAATTGGCCAACTAAAAATATATAGAAAAAATAAGCCGGGCATGGTGGCGCATGCCTGTAGTCCTAGCTACTCGGGAGGCTGAGGCAGGAGGATCACCTGAGCTCAGGAGTTTGAGGTTGCTGTGAGCTAGGCTGACACCACGGCACTTTAGCCCAGGCAACAGAGTGAGACTCTGTCTCAAAAAAATAAAATATGAATGGAAAGCATCAGGAAAACCTCAGTCTGGGAGACTTAGGGAAAGAATCCAATAATCTTTAGCCTGGAGAAGGGTTCTGTGTTACCTATATCTACATAGTTGGAAGCCCACTGTATCGAAGTGGACAAACTTGTTCTGACAGAGGACAGAACCAACGTCAGAAGATAGAGGTTATTGTGAGACCAGGTTTGACTTTGTCATAGGGTACATATATTGAGTACTCCTAACAGCCTCCTTGGCAAATCTACACCTTTTTTCCCTTTTCTTTCTGTCTTTCTTTGCTTGCTTCCTTCCTTTCCTTTCCTTTCTTTTCTTTCTTTTTGTAATTTTATGCATGCAAAAAACTTGAAGCAGAGAGAAGTTAAGTCACATTCCTAAAGTCACATAGCTAGAAAGTGCCGAGAAGCACAGGTGGTCTGGCTCCCCTCTGGAGGTCCCCTACGAACCAATAGTAAAGGACGCACATCTCCACGCTGGGGAACTGTGGGGGTCTCCTTGGCTTGGCTCTCTTTGGAGAGTAAAGAGTGCAGTGTGGCATTGTGTTTAAGAGGGCTGATTCTCGCACCAGCCAGCCTGAACTCAAACTTCTAGCTTCTCCACTTATTAGCTGGGGTAAGTTTCTTATTCTCCACTGAAGCTCAGCCTTCCTCATATGTAATATGTGAGTAATGGTAGTATTTATCTCATTGAGTTGTTTTGAGGATTAACCGTTTTAAAAAATACAAAGCATTTCTAAAAATACAAATCTAAAGCATTTAGAACAGTGTCTGACAGTCTGTACTCAGATGCTAACTAAATTATTTAGAGTTTCCTGGTTTTAGGAGATTTTACTTTTCCTTTACAATTCGTCTCTTTTGAATTTCTCTTTGCAGATATGACTGGTTCAATTAAAAGCCCGAACTCCCCCTAACCCCCCATTTTATGCCACATACATACACACACAGACACAGATCTATCCCTTAGAAGGCCAGGTAGAAATATGGAAAACAAATTATGGCCACGGCAAGTGATTCTGAATGTGTATCCCTTAGAACATGAGTCCTTTGTGTGTAGTTAAGTGTTATGTGAAATATTCGTACTTAAAGAAGTTGAAGAAAGGCAGAGTTACACAAAGATCAAAAGATTCTTGACTGCACAACTTCTCAGAGTCCCTAATGTGCCAGTGTGCGTTGTGAAATCACCAAGGAGGGACAGAGTGTGCTGCAGGTCACAGACCTTTTCTTTTCCTCAGTAAGCCCCATTTTTTCTTAGACGACTCTTGCAGCTATGCCTCTGTTGTAAACACTTTGAGCAAAAGGGATCTAAGCCATAGGCAGGGAGACAAGAGGTGTTTATCAGATTCACAGTCAAGTTCATCAGGCAAAAACCTCGGCTACTAATAAACCATGCTTGGGGTTAATCCTGAGCAATCGTAGTAAAATCTGAAAGTCAGTGACTTCCATAGATTGAGGACCACTTACTGAACATTTTGTTTCTTGTCCACCTGGAGTGCTACTGATCTATAGACAGGTAGATAACTCAGAAGGTAGTTATTAGTCCAGAAAAGCAGGTTGAGACAGTGATGGGCATTCCTACATCTGGCTGATCAGATAAAATACATCTTACATCAGGAAGCAGTTAATCTATCAGAAGCCTGAATTTCACCTGTAAGCTGCTGACCCACAATAAATCTGGCAAGGAATGTTCTTCCCAATAGCATCTAATCCTTGGGGTGGTTTGGGTTTTTTCTTTTTTTTTTTTTGTAGAAGGAAGTCAGGGGGTTCCATTTTTGATATGCATGTTGTATTGACCACCTACTCTTGGAGCTGAGGACTGGTGAGCTGTATTCACTTTGTGAATAAGTGCTCACAGAGCTTACTGAGACTTGCTACACTATGATGGACACTTTCACAGTTGGCGGTAGCCTTTGTGTCACCTTAACAATGAAAAGTCATCAGCTGCATGGTGAGGGTTAAGGAGCTCTAGACCCATAGAGATCACCTAGGTCTCTCTCATAAAACAAGAAATGGTTGGAGTGAAAAGCAGAGAATTATTAAGAAGGTACCTTTATTTTTAGCCAGGAGTTAAATCAGAATTAATGACAAGCAACAAAAACAGCCTAGACAACCTGTAATAAGAGTGGAGAAAATTATAATATTTAGAAAATTGACAAAATTTTCCTCTTAGAAAAAAATTTTTTTTTGCGAGAGAGAGTCTTACTCTGTTGCCCAGGTTGCAGTGCCATGGTGTCATCATAGCTCACAGCAACCTCAAACTCTTGGGCTCAAGCAATCCTTCTGCCGCAGCCTCCTGAGTAGCTGAGACTACAGGCACGCGCCACCATGCCCAGCTAATTTTTTCTATATATTTTTAGTTGTCCAGCCAATTTCTTTCTATTTTTAGTAGAGATGGGGTCTCGCTCTTGCTCAGGCTGGTCTTGAACTCCTGACCTTGAGCGATCTACCCCCTCAGCCTCCCAGAGTGCTAGGATTACAGGCATGAGCCACCGCGCCCGGCCTGAGATTGCATTTCTTAATTTAAAAAGTAGAAGTAATCTATTTTAGTGGTATGTCTTACAGCTTTATGTAAGAATTATGTGTGAACATTTTAAGTAACACGTCCCCTTTTCATTGGGTGGGAACTTTCATACCTAAAGTGACCCAATTCTTTATCTCATGTTCTATTTCTCCCTCTTTAGTGTATCACTTGGGATGCTTCGTTTGCATTTGAATAACAAAAAGTTCAAAATGTCTTAAACGATAAATGTTTTTATCTCATGTAACAGGGAGGCCAGGTTTAGGCTCAGACTTGGTTGTTTCTGCAACTCATTGATAATATCAAGCATCCAGGTTCCTTCTGTCCTTGACGCCTTGGTTGTTGCTCTCCAGCTGATCTCTTCATATTTACAAAATGGTTGCAGCAGCTCCACACATCCTGTCCTCACAGGGCCATGTCCAAAGGCTAGGAGAATAAGCATTCCTTTCCTGCATCCTTTTTTATAAATAACATTTTTCTAGAAGCCTTCGTAAGACATCTTTCATTTCTTATTGTCCAGAATTACATTACGAGTCCATTCCTAAGCCAGCTTCTGGTGAGAAGAGTAAAAACCACTCTTTTAAAGCCAATCACATTTCACCCAAGGCTGGGTCTACCTCTCCTGAGGCTCATGGATGGTAAATACTTAAACAAAATCAGGGTATTGTAATATTAAGCAAGGAAAAAAGGCTTCAAAGTAGTCAGACAACATCGTTTGCTGTATGTGGAGACACAAAAAAGAAAAAACTCAACATTTTTTGGCAACTTTATTTCATCTGGCCTACAAGATAACCTTGCTCTGTCAAATAGTACAGGTGTTTCCACTGCAAGTTTTTCTACTGTGGTTGTTGCATTTTGTATTTAGGACGAAGTTCATGAAAATTTGTGGGTAAACAGTGGCAGGAGAGCTAGGAACGGCAGTTAACCCAATAATCACGATTTCAAGGAGAATAGTAACGGGACAGTAAAAGTGATGCTCAGCTGAACAAAAAGGGGGTGGAATAAAACAGTTTGAGAAGCTGCTGTGCCTCTCTTTCATTCTCTGCTTTTCTCGACATCTACCATTCCTCACCTTTAAGAAGTAACTATGGAATCCAAGTTGTACCTTCAGTGATGACAGAATCCTCTTGCAAGAAAGTTGGTCTGTGCCTACGGTTGTCTGAGATTCCTCCCCGAGACATCCGGGGGAGGCAGTTTGGTCGAAAGGACATGGATTTGAATTCTGGCTTTACCCCTGGCTCTGCGACTCTGGGGAGTTACTTTAGCTTTCTGGGTGTCGAGTTTACCTCATTGCTTCATAGGAAGGACTGTTGAGGGAACAAAATGAGACGGTGTATTTACCATGGCACCTCGGCACTCAATCAAAGGTGCTGATTGCTTCCTTCCTCTTGTAGATCTGGCCGCCGCCCAGGGATCCTCAGTCTTCCATTTCTGCTTCCTGTGCCCACCCCCGTTTTAGTCCCCTGCTTTTCCCAGTGTCCCCGGGATTATCTTAGCGCAGAAGGCAAATTCCACAGTGGCAAAACAGGAAGTGAGAAGAGCGAGGAGGGAAAACTTACCTGTTGGATCTCCTCATTCCAGCCAACCGCTCCTCATGTTCCCAGGTTTTGATCGCTTCTCTTCTGCTCATGTGTTCTCTGCAACACAGTTCCTAGACCTACCCGTTTCTACACCAAACCCCATCCTTCTGGAGAACTCAAATCAGGGGAGCATTCCAGGGACACAAAGTGAAAGAACTCTTGATCTTGCTGCTCGGTGTGTAACAGGAGACAGTGTGTTCCTGCTAACCCAGATGGAAATACTGAATGTGTTCTTCTTTTTGAAAAATCACTTGTGCTACCCAGGCTAAATTATAGGTTAGGTCAGCCCAAAAATAATGATTAATTTCCTTTTCTGAAAGAAGCCTGATTTTTTTTTTGAAGAATATTTGGAACCAGCAAATGTTTTCTGTTTGTATGAGTTACAGATAGCACAGACTGCTCGTTGCCCCTGCCATATCCTTTCTCTCCTTTTCCAACACAGTAGAAATTTTAACAGGATGCGCGGTACCCGGAATGAAGACAGTAAAGACGACCTTTCCCGCCTCGCTTGCAGCTGAGTGAAGGCCTATGACTGAGAGCTGGCCAGGAGGATGTAAGTGACATGTAATCCAACAGTTTCTCAAAACCTTCCTAAAGAGACAGCGGACATGTGTCCTTGCCCTCTTTTTTCCCCTTTATCCATCCTGCCTGGAATTCTGATTCTGCCTTCCTGAGCCACAAGGATGAAGGCCACACTCTTGTGTGGCAGCACAGTGACCTGAGAGGAGCCTGGTCACACCAATTTTGGACCCCTTACCTCAGACATTGCACACATGAAAGAAATAAACCTTTCTTGGGGTTAAGCTATTTGGTTTTTTGTAACTCACAATCAAACTTAGTTGTAACCATGACTTTTTTTTTTATGTCAGCCCTAGCAAACCAGTAACTATTACCTCTTGACACCATTATCTAGAGCAAAATCAAATTACGAAGAAGAAATTTCCAAACCCAGAAGATACAACGCCTCTGTCCTAGATCAGAATACCGACCACAAGATTAAGCTGCTAGCAAGAAGCCACTGAGTGAGAACTAAATTCAGTGAGTTAATTTTGGACTTCAGATCCCTTTATCATGTTGATAATCCTCTTTCCAAAGCAGTCTTTAGCCATGTTCTGAAATTAATTCCCGTAACCAGACAATACAATTCCAAGAGGGAAATGGAAGGCATGAATCTGACCTAATGGTGTTGAATTCCCCTTGGGAAACACACCTCTAAGAGAAAAAACCGGTACCTGAAACACAATCTACAAAACCAAATGACTAGCCAATAGCCAAGATAGGGAAACAACCTAAGTGTTTGTCAACAGATGAATGGATAAAGAAAATGTGTATATATATGGGATATATGTATGGGATATATATTAATATATATGGGAGATATATATGGAATATATATATATAGAGAGAGAGAGAATACTGTTTAGCCTTTAAAAAGAAGAAAGCCTTGTCCTATGCTACAACATCCATGAAACTTAAGGACATCAGGCTAAGTGAAATAAGCCAGTCACAGAAAGACAAATACTGAGTGATCTCATATGTGGAATCTAAAAAATCATACTTACAGAAACAGAGTAGAGGGTGGTTATGGGGGAGGTCAGGAAGTAAACCAACTGGGGAGATGTTGGTCAAAAAGTACAAACTTGCAGGTATAAGATGAGTAAGTTCTGGAGACCTAACGTATGGCATGGAGACTGTGGTTAATAACACTATCTGGCATACTTGAAATTTACTAAAAGAGTAGATCTTAAATATTCTCACCATAAAAAAAGCAGGTTATGGATATGGATAAGGTTATGGATATGTTGATTAGCTGGATCGTGGCAATCATTTCACGGTGTATACATATATGGAAACAATCACATTGTACACCTTGCATGTGTATTATTTTTATGTGTCAATTACACCTCAGTAAAGCTAGAAAAAGATAACTATGTGACTGGCAAAGTCTGTTTTCTACAGTGTATTTTCTGGCAAATGTCAGGAGGGAATAGTTTCTGTACGATGAAAAGAACCCTTAAGTAGACACCTAAGTTAGGTCACAAACATTTTTTTTTGGAGGCCTGCAGGAAAACCGTCTACAGTTGCCTAATATAACATCTCTGACAAGGGCTCTGCTTGACAAAAGCCATCCAATTGTTCAGTGCATGTTGTGGTGTTTAGGAAACATTACCAAGCCATAATGAATAGTCCTATATTGATTTGTGAAGGTTTTGCTTTATGGATCTTTGGGCACTCAGCACCCAGCCCAACTTCTGCTGCCCCTGCTGTATCATAGGAGTTGGAAGACCAAAGAAACTACATTTTTCAGCCTCTCTTACAGCCAGGGTTTTGGATTCAGCTAAGGTTCCGCCAATAGGATTCAGTTGGGAGGATGGTGGAGGCCATTTTCCAGGGGCTTTTGTGGTTGGCAAGCAGGCATTACTCTACAGTATCTAGTCACCAGTCGCCAGCTTTGTTAGCGTTGGCAGCCGTGACGGTGGCAGATGTGGTGGCGATAACTGCAGCAGCTGGTCCCCCAACTTCTGCTCCTCCAACTCTTCCTACAATTGTATAAACACCAAATCCCTGTGTTAAATAGGGATCTGCTTTCTGCTCAGATATCTAGAGTGAATTGTTTTTTCCATGAAAACTTGATATAGTATTCCAACTGTTTTTATTTTCTAGGAATTGGGAAAATTAGCTTCCCAGAAAGGCCTAATTTTGTTTGTCAGTTGAGTTTTTTATTGTTAAAACAGGATCTTTGGTGTATCATGAAGATTTATGTTTTTTAAATATTAGGCTCAACTTAAATATCTGGTCACTTTCACATATAAATCTAATTTTTTCTATAGAACTTTTACTTGATCTTAGGTTAATATTCTAATAACTGATAACTACTGTGTTTAACAGAGTGATTTGCCCCAAATGATTAATACCTTAATTAATTAAATTCAGTTAAGCATGTTAAACTATAAATACAAAATTTCAGTGTAACTCAAGGCCTTCATACACCTAACAGGGTAGACTCAGACACTTAACAAACCAAATTTTTCCAAGCAGTTAAATAGTGCTTAAAAACCTGAAAAACCTGAGCAAAGAGATTTAATACTTCTAATTCCTTTAAACATTCAAATACTATTTATAAACCAAATAAATACCTTCCTGATAAAAGTCACAAGAGTGATACTAATTAAACATTCCAAATTAAAATCACAAGTACAAAATGTCAGATTGTCCTAAATGGACTAAATGTGTTAACGAATGTAGGTAGATTATGGTAATAATTTTAAAACACAAAGTGTACATAGAAGTATTAAAATTATTTTGATTTCTATCCTAACTTCTATGGTAGTTTCTAAGTCTTTGCAGGATTACAAAATTACTTAAAACTAAGGAAAGCAGATTTATAATCTCAGGGTAGCTGAGTCCATTTGGTATGAAATCAAGGATCAAAAAGGCATCTCAGATCTGGGTATAGTCAGAGATTCAAGACCTGGACAAGGGGTCTGGGTGCTGGTTCCATTCCATTTTACCTAAGCCACAGATGATCTCTCTCTGCCCTTTCCTGCAGATTATCCTTCTGAGAGTTATAGGACTTTTGAAGCACATGTTTTTTCCAGCTACCCAGTCCCCTTACCCAACGTCTTTCAACATTTTATTATCTTATTATCTTAGTTTTATTATCTAATTTTATTATCTTAGTTATCTCAAGTATCTTCCTGGCTATACACAAACATACACACACACACACACACACACACACATGAAAACTGAGATTGCAACTAATCTCTTTCCTGCCTTGTTAGAGTTAATTGAGTTCTGCAAGCATGCACACACACATTGCAATTAATCTTTTTTATGCTTTACTTTATTACCAAACTCATCAGCCATTTTTAAAAGAACATTATGTAGATATTGCTGACTTTTGGCCTAGATTTTAAAAGTCTAAAAAATATTAAAATTTAGAGAACAATATTCCCTTAAAAAGGAAAAAAGAAAAAAAAGAAAACTTCCTTTTTTCCTCCTAGGAAAAAACTGTTATCCCTGAGAGCTTAATAGATTTGAGCTCATGGGAAATGAAAGGCACTTCCAGATCTAGAATTCACATCCTACTTCAAAGAAATTTTCTTGGATCAAGAATACTTAGCAGTTTGAGATATTTTAAAATCATTTTTGAACAAGCCCCTACTGGGGCCTTTGTTTTCAAGAGTTTTACTTAAATTCTGGCAAGCAGATAATTAAAGCCATTGATTTGTTCTGTCTTTAGCTGCTGTAAATTATACTGAAGTCTGAGCTTTCTTGTAGGAATTTCTTCTGCATCAGGAAAACAATTAGAGAAAGGTCATTTCCAGTAATGCTGTGCTTGGCAAATTAATCTTTTCTGAAAAACTATTCACAACATTAGTGCAATACAAAAACTCAAGCAATTAGTCCAACTGTTCATTCTTAGAGTTTTAGGCTAAAGTTCAACATTTCTTGACTCACTGCCCCATGACTCATTATTTTGAAAAGGTGTGTTCAGGACTCAGACTCCGCCTTTGATAATCACAGCAATAAAACTCAAAAATGATGGTCAGAGTTATTCATGTGGTGCCTATATACAACATTTGTTTCTATATTCCACAGTTATTTATTGATACTTGCTTATCCTTTTGAACTCATTGTTTTAAGAAAGCATTCCATTATAGAGTCTTACAGCTATGGAGTCACAGTTTATCAAACAATTATAAAATATTTGAATCTTTGTGGATTTTTTAAATTTGTTTTTTGTTTGTGAGACAGGGTCTAGCTGTGTTGCTTGGGCTAAAGTGCAGTGGTATCATCATAGCTCACTGCAACCTCAAACTCCTGGGCTCAAGCCATCCTCCTGCCTCAGCCTCCCATGTCGCTGGGACTACAGGCACGCACCACCACGTCTGGCTAATTTTTTTAATTCTTTGTAGAGACGGTGTCTTGCTTTGTTGCTCAGGCTGGTCTCAGACTCCTGGCCTCAGGTAATCCTCCCACCTCAGCCTCCCAAAGTGCTGGTATTACAGGTGTGAGCCATTGCACCTGGCCAAAGTGTTGACTCTTTGGATGTTACTGTGTTCTAACAAAAACCAACCATCCTTTGTGGGTAAATGGAATCTAAGTGGTATAAGAAAGACATTTCTATCCCCCTCAAAAAAGTTCCTGTTTGAGTAAGATATTGCTGTCCGGTATGTCGTAGTGCCTGAAATTCAACAATTAGAGATTAAAACTTCACTTAAATAGAAACCTCTTTTAAATTACAAACTGTCTTAGACAAGTTACACCAAAAGTTTACCCATCATCAGAAGACCATATAAAATAAATCAGTAACATTACATAATAAATTATCATACAATAGAATAATATACAGTAAAGAAAAAGAATAAGCTGCAACTATAAGCATCAATGAAAATAAACCTAAATTAGATTATGCTAAACAGAAAAAGATAATATAAAGTGGGTATGATTCCAGTTACTTAAAGTTTAAAAACAAAACTAAACTAAAAAAAGTTAATAATCGATATAATATTTATGTGGCTTTAAAAAGCTATAAAGAGTAGCCAGTGTCTGGGAGCAGTGGCTCATGCCTACAATCTCAGCACTTTAGGAGGCCATGGCAGGAGGATGGCTTGAGGCTAGGAGTTCAAGACCAGCCTGGGCAACATAGCAAGACTCTGTCTTTACAAAGAATTTTTAAAATTAGCCAGGCATGGTAGTGCGTGCCAGTAGTTCAGCCACTCTGGAAACTGAGACAGAAGGATCAATTGAGCCCAGGAGTTTGAGGTTGCAGTGAGCTATGATGACTACACTGCACTGTAGCCAGAATGACAGAGCCAACCCTGTCTCTGTAAATAATAACAGCAATAATAATAATAAGTTGAACAAAGAATAGCCAATAAAAGATTAACGCCAAACTTAGGTCAGCAATAACTTCTGGGGAGGAGGGTACAGTTGGGGAGATTCATGTGGCAGCTTCCAAGGTATTAAAAATCGTCTATTTCTTAATGCATATATTATAAATTCTCTAGCATATGACATGATTTAAAAGTTTAAAACTAATTTTATTTCATTTTTAAAAATAAATTTTGTGTATATTTAAAGCATACAACATGATATTATGGGATATATACAGATAGTAAAATGGTTACTACAGTGAAGCAAATTAACATATCCATTATCTCATATAGTTACCTATTTTTTTGGGTTTTTTTGACAAGAGCTGATAAAAAACTACTCATTCAGTAGGAATCCCAAACACAATACAATTTATTACCTATAGTCCTCAAGATCTCTAACCTTGTTCATCCTACATATCTGCTACTTGTATCCTCTGGCCAACATTAACCCACTTCCTCCCCCTGCACCAAAACTAATTTTAAAAATTAAAGATGATTCATTGCTCTGATATAAAATTTAAAAAAATTAAAGATGAGCTGCCCTGATTAAAAAGTGGAAGGGAGAAGAGCTTGAGGCAGACCACCACCCTTACCCCATCCCCATCTCTGGTAGAGGTCATGGTGCACCATCAAGATCCCCGTTCTTGGTTCGAAGCACACATCCCTGGCTCCTGGGAGTGTCCGCAGCCACCATCTCTCAGCTGAGTGTCTCTCAGGGACCAGCCCTTGGCTGAAAAGAGCCATAGCCTGAGTTCACACTCTCTTCCTGGGAGAGCCCATGTCCACAGACCCATCAAAGTGAGAATAAAAAGGTCCAACCCTTGACCCCTGATAAGATTCAGATGTGATGACATAAACAAGCAAAATAATAGAAATATCTGGGGTTAATTGGGGGGAAAATGCCAGCTAGATAGATATCACTGAAAACAGATATCACTGTAACATGGCACGTTATTATCAAAATTGCATGTTGTCAAGAACCTCTTCAACTTGTTGGGATGTTTTTCACGAGTCCTCCTATAGTAACAAAAATGTTTTAACGTTTAGAATACAAAAGCCCACGATGGAATTTTCAGTTTTGTTTTTGAGGATGTGAGGCATTCTTTCATAGATGTAATGAAAACAAAATATACAAGCCCAGGTTATGCCTTTTAAAGAAATATGCGAATGATCCCACTTCAGTTTGTTGTGACGAGGCTGCTGTTTAAGGGCTGATATGTGGAGATAAGCAATTCGAAGTCAAGGGGCAAAACACCTTGAGCGTGATACCAGCATTTATCTTTCAGTCCTGTTTGAGAATCACATGGTAACTTCCAAGCTCCGCGTTCAATAGAAAATATCACGCTTTGGTAGGTTCTGCTTAACAACAAGGCGAGCTCTGAGGGGGACTCCCAAGTTATGCAACAAACGGGGAATTTTGAGAGAGATGGAAAGTATCTATTTTGGCTGAAAACGGAAATGAGTACAAAAAAATCATCTGAGGGCTCCTGAGTTTCATCTTCAGAGAGGAATGTAAACCCTCGCTATTATTTTGTTTCCTTCCTTCCGTCTTTTTGAGTAACAACCTCCATTCGGGTGTGAACTCTAGAAACCTACCCACCTGGGATTTCTAGGCACTCCGTCGGCTCAGGGATTCATCTAGTGAAATCTCTTTCTAAAAATGGCACTAAGGAACATTTAGTGGGATAGTATGACAGTTATTACCTCAATGTAAAAACATAAAGAAGCCAACATACCTCCAAAATACTTAATCAACTTTCCCTTGGATTATATTAAGGCTCTGCCATCTTTGAACAAACCTAGACCTTTTCAATGCTATTCATCCCTTCATTCATTCAACGGAAACTTATTTGGTACCTGTGACGTGTCAGATACGGTGCTTGACACTAGTGATGTGATGAGCAAGATAAACGTGACCCCTGCCCTTGTGGAGCTTACACTCCATAGGGTCTGTGGCTTCACTGAAAATTGGCAATCTCTGTATAACACTGAATGGTAAAGAAAAAGTTTCATTTATAAATCATTCACTCCAAATTTTTGTTCTGTAACTATTTCCCATGAAAAACCATCTATTAGATCTTTAAAATGGGCCCAGTACTGTTCTTAGTTTCTACCTGAAGAAAGGGGCAGTCATAGCTAGAGAGACAGAATGCACACATACGGACCAGCCACTAAGCCGTTCATCTGCTGTTTAGCCTAGAGTGCTACAGAAATCGAAACGGGCAAAGCCTACTCCCAAACTCACCCTAAAGGAAGGATTTGGACTGACAGCGATGGTTCCAGGTGGCTGGAACATCACTCACAAAAGTGAAGTACAAGCAAATACCTGTAAAGGCCTTAGGCTGAAGCATTAATCAACACTAAATCCCGATTTTCAACAGCTGTGTTCGTCTCAAGCTCATTCACGGGTGCTCACCTATCCCTAGACACAC
>CAUYRT010049419.1:0-13202 GCA_963574885.1 Lepilemur ruficaudatus
TCTCTCTCTCTCTCTCTCTCTCTCTATCTATCTATCTATATATATATATCCCACATTTTATTTATTTATTTTAAAATAGCTAATTGATTTCTTTTTTCAAAATATTACATTGGTACAAACGTTTTTGGTTACATGTATCGATTTGTTATGGTTGAGTCAGGGTTATAAATGTGCCCATCACCAAGATAGTGTTCACTGTACCCATTAGGGAGGTTTTTGCCCATCCTGTCTGACCCCCTACCCCCTGCTTGATTTCCACTGAGTTTTACTTCCCTCTGTGCACATGTGTGCTCATTGGTTAGTTCCAGTTTAGCAGTGAATACACGCAGTGTTTGTTTTTCCATTCATTAGATATTTCCCTTAGGATAATGGTTTCCAGTTCCATCCAGATTGTTGCAAAAGGCATTAACTCATCTTTTTGCATGACAGAGTAGTATGAAGTACATATACCACATTTTATTAATCCACTCATGGATTGATGGGCACTTGGGTTGATTCCACATCGTCGCAGTTGTGAATTGTGCTGCTATAAACATTCACATTCAAGTGTCTTTTTGATAAAATGACTTCATTTTCATTGGGTACACATCTAGTAGTGGGATTGCTGGATCAAATGGTAGGTCTACTTTTGTCTACTTTCAGTTCTTTAAGGAATCTCCATACTGTTTTCCATACAGGTTATACTAATTTTCAGTTCCAACAGAGTGTATAAGCATTCCTTTCTCTCTGCATTCATGCCAAAGACTATATTGTTTTTGGACTTTTTAATAAAAGCTATTTTAACTGGGGTAAGGTGATATCTCATTGTGGTTTTAATTTGCATTTCCCTGATGATTAGTGATGTTGAGCATTTTTTCATATGATTATTGGCCATTAGTCTGTCTTCTTTTGAAAAGCTTCTGTTCATGTCTTTTGCCCAGTTTTTAAGGGGGTTGTTTGTTTTTCCCATGCTGATTGGCTTAAGTTCTTTGTAGATTCTGGTTATTAGCCCTTAATCAGATGTATAGCTTATGAATATTTTCTCCCATTCTGTAGATTGTATATTTGTTCTCTTGATTATTTCCTTAGCTGTGCAGACACTTTTTAATTTTACCAAGTCCCACATATTTATTTTTGTTGTTGTTATGATTGCCATTCGGGTTTTCATAAATTCTTTGCCTAGGCTTATATCTAGAAGAGTTTTTCCAACATTTTCTTCTAGAATTCTTATGGTTTCATGCCTTACATTTAAGTCTTTTATCCATCTTGAATTAATTTTTGTGAGCGATGAGAGATGTGGATCCTATTTCAATATTCTAAATGTGGCTATTGAATTTTCCTAGCACCATTTATTGAATAAGGCTTCTTTTCCCCAGGGTATATTGTAGTCTGCTTTATCAGAGATTAGTTGGCTATATATGGATGGTTTTATCCCTGAGTTCTCTGTTGTGTTCCATTGGCCTATGTCTCTATTTTTGTGCCAATACCTTGATATTTTGGTTACTGTAGCCTTGTAGTATAGTTTGAAGTCTGATAATGTGATGGATCCAAATTTGTTCTTTTTGCTTACAGTTGCTTTGACTATTCAGGCTCTTTTCTGGTTCCAAATGAAGTTTAGAATTATTATTTCTGGACCTGTAAAATATGATGTTGGTATTTTCATGGGGATTGCACTGAATCTGTAAATCATTTTGGATATTTTGGACACGTTTTAACAATGTCGATTCTACTGATCCATGGGCATGATATGTTTTTCCATTTGTTTGTGTTCTCCAGTATTTTTTCCCTCAATGCATCATAGTTCTCTTTGTAGAGATCTTTCACCTCCTTGGTTAAGTATATTCCTAGCTATTTTATTTTCTTTGTAGCTTTGTGAATGGTATTGAGTCTTTGATTTGACTCTCAGCTTGACTGTTATTGGTGCATAGGAAGGCTACTGATTTGTGTATATTGATTTTATAACCTGAGACTTTGCTGAATTTATCAATTCTAGGAGTCTCTTGGTGGAATCTCTTGCATTTTTGTGTCTGTATTCATAAGGGACATTGGTCTGCACTTTTATTGTTGTTATGTCTTTTCCTGGCTTTGGTATCTAGGTGATACTGGCTTCATAGAAAAAGTTGGGGAGGATTCCCTCCTTCTTGATGGTTTGGAATAATTTTCTGCAATATGAGTACCAGCTCTTCTTTGTAGGTCTAGGAAAATGCAGCTGTGAATCCATCTGGTACAGGGCTTTTTGTGTTCAAACATTTTTTGTTACTGGTTCAATCTTGTTGCTCATTAATAGTTTGTTCAGGAGTTCTCTTTCTTCCTGACCGAGTTTTAGAGGCTGATGTATTTCTAGGAATTTGTCCATTTCTTCTATGGTTTTGAGTTTGTGTGTGTAGAGATTTTCACAGTATTCACATAGTATACTTTGTATTTCTGTGGTATAGGTTGTAATATCTCCTTTTTCACTTGTGAGTGAACTTATTTGGGTCATTGCTTTTCTGTTCCAGGTTGATGTAGCAAGAGGTTTATCAATTTTGTCTATCTTTTCAAAGAACCAACTTGTCCTTTCACTGATTCATATTATTTTTTAGGTGTTCCTCGTAGTCTCAAATGATCTTTTATGTTTCTATGCTATCAGTTGTAATGTCTCCTTTTTTATTTCTGATTGAGTTTATGTGACTCCTCTCTCTTCTTTTCTTAGTCTAGTCCATGGTCTGTTGATTTTGTTTATCTTTTAAAAGAAACAATTTTCATTTCATTGATCCTTTGTATTCTTTTTTTTTGGTTTCAATTTCATTTATTAATAGTTCTGCTCTGATCTTTGTTATTTCTTGTCTCTGTTAGCTTTGGGTTTGGTTTATTCTTGTTGTTCCAGTTCCCAGAATTGTGACATTAAGTTGTTAATTTGTAGTCTTTCTTTCTTTTTGATGTAGATATTTCACGCTATGAATTTTCCTCTTAGCACTGCTTTTACTATATTCCAGAGATTTTGGTAGCTTTTGTCACTATTGTCATTCAGTTAAAAAAAATTTTTTTTAATTTCCATCTTGATTTTTTCATTGACCCAAAGATCATTCAAACAGCAGGTTGTTTAATTTCCCCGTATTTTTATAATTTTGAGAGTTCCTCTTAAACTGATTTCTAGTTTTATTCTACCGTGGTCTGGATAGATACATGGTTTGGTTTTACATTTTAAAAATTTACTGAGACTTGTTTTATGGCTTAACATGTGGTCTGTCTTGGAAAATGTTCCATGTGTTGATAAGAAGAATGTATATTCTGCAGTTTTGGGGAAGAATGTTCTATAAATGTCTGTTAGGTCAATTTGTTCTAGAGAACCATTTAAGTTTGGTGTTATTTTGTTGATTTTCTGCCTCGATCTGTCTAGCTTCTGTCAGTGGAGTGTTGAATTCTTCCACTGTTAAGTTGCTGTTTATTTCCTTTCTTATGTCTAGTAGTATTTATTTTATGAATCTGGGAGCTCCAATGATAGGTGCATATGATTTAGGACTTTTATATTTTCTTGTTGAATTGATCCTTTTATCATTATGCAATGACCATATTTGCCTTTTTTTTACTGTTGCTGATTTAAAGTTTTTTTTTTTTTTTATCTAATATAAGATAGCTACTCCTCCTTCTTTTTGGTTTCCATTTGTGTAGAATATTTTTTCTACCTCTTTACCTTGAGTCTATGTAACTTTTTATGAGCTAAATGAGTTTCTTGTCTAAAGTTTTTTTCCCATTGTTTTATTTTTGATTTAAAAGCTATAATTGTCAAAAACATCATATACAACCCAAATAGAAGACAAGTTGGAACAATTCAACTGTTTGCGCTGTGCAGATGGGCATCAGCTGAGCCAGGGTAGTCTTTGGCTGAGGGAGATTAAGTGTCCAGCTTAAAGTTACCCTGCGATTAAGTGGTAGAGCCAAGATTGGACTGGAAATTCACCATATCTTTCTTTGTTAGATTTTCTTGGGTTTTGTCTACTTCATTCCTTTTTAAAGTTCATTGTTTTCCATTTTTTTATTATTTATGCAATTTTTAAATTTCAATATATTACTCTTGCTTTTTTAAGTGCTTGATTAATGTTTGTTAAATAAATGAATATTCAATCTGGCTATTGTTTGTGTGTATGCATATATGTGTGGGTGTATATATATGCATACACACACACATATATACAGTTGACTCTTGAACAACACAGGTTTGAACTGTGTTGGTCAACTTATATACAAATTTTCTTTTACCTCTGCCACCCTAGGGGACAGCAAGACCAACTCTTCCTTTTCCTCCTTCTCCTCCTCCTCAGCCTACTCAATGTGAAGTCGATAAGGGTGCAGACCTTTATGTAAATCCATTACATCCAATTCCATTTAATGAATAATAAATGTATTTTATCTTCTCCATCATTTTCTTAATGACATTTTATTTTCTCTAGCTTACATTTTGTAAGAATACAATATATAGTTCATATAACTTATAAAATATGAGTTAATCAATTATTTATGTTATCTGTAAGGATCCGGTCAACAGTAGGCTATTAGTAGTTACGTTTTGCAGGATTCAAAAGTTATATGTAAATTTTGAACTATGCAGGAGGTCAGTGGTCCTAACCCCTGCATTGTCCAGAGGTCAATTTTGTGTTTAGAATTCAATAGCTTTTAATGTATTCATAGACTTGCACAACCATCACCACAATCAATTTTAGAACATTTTTATCACTCTAAAAAGAAACTTCATGTCCATTAGTAGTCATTCCCTATTCCTCTCTGCCCCTATCACTAGGAAACCACTAGTCTACTTTCTGTTTCTGTAGATTTGCCTATTCTGACATTTTATACAAATGCAATCATACAATATGTGGTTTGCTATGACAGGCTTCTTTTACTTAGCATTATTTTTACAAGCTTCATTCTCATTGTACCATGTTTAGGAGTTCATTCATTTTTATGGCCAAATAATACTTCAAAGTATGGATATGCATTTTATTTATTCATTTATCAGTTTTAGGATATTTGGATTGTTTCCACCTTTTTAAGTATTATAATTACAGTTACATATATGTACAAGTTTTTGTATGGATGCATGTTTTTATTTCTCTCAGGTATATACCTGGGTTGGAATTGCTGGGTCATATAGTATCTCTATTTAACTTTTTAAGGAGCTGTCAGACCATTTCCCAAAGTGGCTGCCCCATTTTATATTCCTACCAACAATGTATGGCAGTTCTATTTTCCATTGTTTTAATGTGTTTATCATTAAATGTGTGCTTTACTAGAAACATTGCATAAAGTTTGGGGGTGATTTTTTGATGTTCTTAAAGGAAAAAAAGCCATTCTTCTTGAAGAAAATCCAGGTGGGTCACAGGTTGGTCAGAAGATTTTGACTACTGAGGTCAATAAATATCAGGAATGACTGGACTCTTTTCCAAAGAGGGTACAAAGAGAGGGCTGAGAATGCCCAAAAGCATGTTTGAATGTATAAGGTGAAGAATTCATGGATGAGGACTATCCATGTTGTTTTGATGCTTTCAGCAGAGGTAGTGTTTAGTTTAGTTATCTTATGTCAGGGAATTCTCTATGAAGAAGCAGGTCAAATTTTGCAGTGTTTTTTAATATCCATTAACAAGTCTAGAAATATCATTATTTGAAATTAAGAGATGAGGGCTACAAATTTATATTTAGTGAAAGAGTCCAAATATGTCCCACAAAAATCTCAGCATTTGGATCATTGCAATGTGTAGTATTTTTTAGAGAGAATGGCTTAAGATGTAGGCTAAAATTCATTATCAAAATCCTTTGTTGGAACCCTGACTAATTGGATTAATTTAAAAGAGTTGCTGGTCTGAATGACATTTAATGAAATTCAGAATGCAGTACAGAGGCACATTGGTTATTTAGTAAAAGCCTACAAAGAAACAAAAACATTATCACTATATACAATGAAATCTGGCAATAACCAAATTATATGTTTTGATTCTTTAAAGTTTGAGCTTCTAGCAAGATGGTTAATTTTTTGTTGCAAGAAAGAAAAGAGTTGCAGCAACAACAAAATAAAAAAAAATTAAACAATGATCTCAAAATAGTTATTGCAATAAATGTATAAGCAAATAATATGGAATACTGTCTATTTTATCTATAAATATCATATGTTGCCATAACTATGCCAAAGGTAAATTCCTCCTTTAGAAGATATATTCAGGAAAGAATATCTCTAACAAAGAGAGAATAGAATTATTTGTTGTTATTTTTGCAAATCTTGCCACCACTTTTCTTGTTGGATTTCTACACGTTCATAGAGTGACTTTTGTAATAATGTATTATTTGAATCAAAGAAAGTATTTTTCTCCTCCATTGTTTAAAAGACATTTCCAAATTCTTTTTATTTTATCATCCGACCGTTAGGAAGACATCATTCATAATTTTCTGTCCAGCTAGTCTTCTTGCTTTTATCTACAGCCTCTTTCAAGCACTCCTTTGAGGCACTAAATCCATTTAATACCTTTAGTATGAATGCACACTAACACCTTGTTAAATAAGAACATCAAGCTTTTATCATTTGCCAATTTTTCATGCCTTCTAGTGTGTATTGGCTAAATTTCAGAAACTGATTGAAAAGTAATCTTTAGTAACAGGATTTTAATGGGAACAAATTATATCTATACACTCCTATATAACAGTAAAAATCATCAACACTTAGGTTTGAGGTCTAGGATATATAATGTATTCAAGAAGAAATTAAAAACAGGTATTTCAATGCACAGTTCATTGGTGATGAATGAAATGTATAATGTATGTGGAAATCATTGATTGAATTAGTGCTTAGAGGAGAGATGAGGATGGAGTTAAATTTGAGTTACTTAGGGGAAACATTCTTTTATTAATATTTAAGTCTTGGGAATATTAAATAAATAGCATAATCAATAATTTAAAAAAGCATCAATAATAAATGCACTGAATAAAATGGAAGTGGCTAATTCAAGTCCCGTCATGATATGTTTCAAAGTATATAAAGTTTTATAAGGGGAAGAAAAAATAAATGTGTAGATGCTGCTAATGGCTTCAGTGAAATTGTGTGATGTGGGTTCCGTTCTCTTGGTGTTAGACTGTGTATGTATAAAATGGGTAGACTACTGAGAGATAAAATTAAACATGTTACCTTCCCACAGAAATCCTCAAAAAAAGTGTTTTTTGGATAAGAAATTGTTCAATAGCTCTTGCTATAATTTTTTATTTTTATTCTATTGTTCTCATACAATCTTAAGAAGTTAATTTTAGTAATCTACATGATGAAGTTCTAAAGTTATTCTTGAATAAATCACTGCCCATTATCCATAGTAATAACGAGCTACTTAAGATCACTGTACAATACTGGAATTCTTGGAGGCTCTTCTAATTAATTTAAATTTTATAGATCAAGTGAGCTGCTGCCATTGTGATGGCTATTCTTAATCTTTCATTTCAGAAAATACTATATTTGTTAACTGTATAATCTGATTTTTATATGGGATTACCAGGTAATTTATCATACAAACTGTATCACTTTTTAAGAGTAAAAGGAGGGGGGCACAATTAACAATTAATCCAGAAAAATATGTGTAGATTGGGATCAAGGTAAATTGTGATATATGGTTGCTCTATGTAAGAAGATTTTATTCCTAACAAAAATCCCTACTTAACTTGATTTACTTAAACTGAAAACAACCAAAATGTTCTCCTAACATGAAATGAATAAATAAGTATGATTAGAGTGGAATACTATAATGACGTATTTCTACAATGGAATACTACCAAGCAAAGAAAAAATAATGAACAACTGCCACATACAGCAACATGGATGAAACTCATAGATATATGTTGAGTTGAAGAAGCAAGATTGCATTTATATGATACTCAAAAACTGGCAAAACTAATACATGGTGATAAAGGTGAGAATAATCATCTCCTTTGATGGAGCATTAATAGACAAATGGTATAGGAGGTCTTCCAAGGTTCTAGATAATTAGAATTGGTAATTACATATTTAATTACATAGACATACATAACAATTCACATGACTTGGGCACTGTACTGAGCATAGACAACACCTCAAACAATTTCAAATAAATGTAGGAAAGAGATAGTATTCCCAGTCTTGTCAGTGAGCTCTTGTCAGAATAAGATAAATGCTGGTCAGACAAAAATAGAAACACCAATGAAACATGCTTTCCACTTGGCCTACTGTCAGGTGAAATCTTCACATGATACTTCCCATAGGTACCTTTCTAGCTACTCTTTTTTTTTTTTTTTTTTGGCACCAGGGTCAAATATTTAATATAATGAAATAATGATTTTTGTTATGAGAAAAGATATTCAGTTCACCTGGGTCCTCATGGAGCCTCCCCTTTTCCACAGTGCAGAGCAGTAGTGTACCTATGTCTGCACTGTCATTCTTTTTTTTTAAAGATAACTTTATTGAAGTGTAATTTACATACCATGCAATTACTCCATTTTAAGTGTACAATTAAATGATTATTAGTAAATATACCAAGTTGTACAGCTATTCACATAAATCAGTTTTAGAAGATTTCCTTCCCCCTATTGAGATCCCTAATTCCCATTCCCAACTACATTTCAAGCATGCCCCTCCCCTCCACAATGCTCACTGCATCCCTCAGATGTGGGTCTACCCCCCCAACCCCTGAATCCCTGGAGGACACCACCACCACTTGAGCAATGTAGTTTAATCAGTCAGTACCAATTTGATGGCGAGTACATGTGGAGCCCATTCTTCCGGTCTTGTGTCACCTCACTTTGAATAATGGGCTCAAGCTCAATCCAGGGTAATATAAGTGGTGCTAGCTCACTGTCATTTCTTAAAATTAAGTAATATTCCATTGTAAACATATACTAAATTTGAATAATCCGCTCATGAATTGATGGGCACTTGGGTTGTTCCCACAACCTAGCAACAGTGAATTGTGCTGCCATAAATATTCGAGTGCAGATGTCTTTATTATAGAGAAATGCAAGTCAAAACCACAATGAGATGCCACCTAACCCCAGTGAGATTGGCGTCTCTCAAAAAATCCCCAAACAACAAATGCTGGCGAGGTTGTGGAGAGACAGGAACACTCTTATACTGCTGGTGGGACTGCAAATTAGTGCAACCTCTGTGGAAAAGAATTTGGAGATTCCTAAAAGAGCTAAAAACAGAAATACCATTCTATCCAGCAATAGCATTATTAGGCATCTACTCAAAAGAGTATAAGACATTCTACAATAAAGACACCTTTCTAGCTACTCTTAAACTTTTACAGTCAAAGATGCTCTCTGCTCTTCACTGAATGTAGCTTTGCTGTTTCCCATATTTATAAACTTGGTTTTGCTAAATTAAGTTTTTAAATACTCTTTCCCTCAATAACTGTCTTTCAAAATCTTCTTCATTCTTCAAAAACCTAGCTCAAATACTTTTTGTATTCCTAGCTCAAATACTTTTTGTATTCCTACTGGTGGCGCCTAGAAATATTTCCTCTGTTTTTCATTTTATACCCAACCTTGATCCATCTTTCTTTTCTCCACTTTTTAAATCGTTTATTCAATTGACAGGTTGGACCTCATGCTTCAAGTAGAGAGTGTATTGATGCATGAGACCAAGTCTTTTTCCTGGAGGAGCCCATAGCTTCTTAAATAATGGGCTCTTTTCTTATTATACCTTGTTGTGTAGGTATTCTGTGCCCCTATCAAAAGTCCCTGTATGAGATGAAAACTTGAAAGTGAGAAAAGAGGAGGACTAAATCTTATTCAGGTGTGCATTCACCATAATGTTTCAGCAAGAGTAAAAATAGGGACTCAATAAATGCTTATGAATTGAAATGAATTCATTTGGCTAAATTGCTTGAAAATTTTCTGTGGGAAAATATTATAACGAATTTCACAATTTGGCTAACAATAGGTGGCTGATAAGATTAGTTAGCACTTTTAATAACTGAGGTTCATTGTACAGAGAATACGCCACCTATAATTTAAGCTCTTCCCCAGTAGAATGAGTTCAAAGGGTCTCAGCAGAGACTGTGCAAATTAATTTAGTGTACTGCAAATGATTTCTGCTTCCCTCAGTTTTAAATATTACTCCTTTCACACTCTGGGCACAGAGTAGATAGGATCTGTCACCTACACCCCTAAGATGTCAGTCTTTGTACTCCATACTACATTTCCAACATGCCTATACGTTATCCTGAAGTCTTGTACCCAATTAAGTTTGAATTAGATTCATGTCACAGAACACATTTGGGGAACTCATAAATTTTAAAATAGATTATTTTCTTCTTTTGACTTTTCCTGATGTATTACTATTTATCCTCAATTATTATTGAGATTTATTTTAGCTGACATCTAAGATGATCTGTAAGATACAATCATGTTCTATTCTATTGTGTAATTCATCAGACTTCCTTAATTCTTTACAGTCAATGTTACATTTAGAGAGAATCTAAATTCTATATGTAAAAAAACTCAAATATGAATATATAACATTAACAGTAAGAACAGATATACACCTGCCTACACGTTAAATTCAATGTCTTGTACAAATAATTTAATGAATGAGTTAATATTAATTGTTCCTATGTATTTCTTGTTTTATAGATATAACGATTCAATATTCTTTAGGACAAAGTATAGTCATAAAATGATCTTTATCTGGGAATTTGGTATTTTGCCCTTATGAAAAATATTCTAGAAAAAATTTAAAGCAAGTGGGTGGGAATTTCACAAAGAATGCTTAATAAAAATTGTGAAAGTCATGTCAATGAATTCTGGCAAAGGGTATGTAATCATCTGTCAGAGAAGCTTCACAAATAGTTGCTACCTTGAATAAAAGGTTGGTCTTTATGACCTCTTAGAAACATTTATTGTCCCAAGAGTCTGAGAAGAATAAAATTATGTGTCAGAGGATTGAGAACTTTAAACAAGAATGGCCTATATTGACTAGATTAATAATACCAATAAAAGCTCCAACTTATTGAGCACATACTATTTTCTAGGCACTTAGCTAAACAGATTTAAATTGCTCTATTATGATCTTCATACAGTAAACACCACCTTTACAAATTTTTGCAAATCACAACAATCTAAATTGATGACTTCACTTCCAAAACTGGACCAGAAGTCAATGGCCATTTTCCATTGGTAATCTTTCTTCTCCCATGTGTAGTACATGCAAAATAAGAGTGGCCATATTTTAATCCATATTTGACTGTTTGGCAACTACTCTTTCCCCCAGGCCCAGGTGGACATTTAGGGGTAGGGTACTCTATTGGTGTACCACTTCCTGTAGGACAAATCTGCCAGAGGGCTTATCCTACCAAAGTTCTGCCACCTTAAGAACATGGAGTTTATCGTGGTACAGGGCTCCTCCATGCATAGTGTCAAATCTCAACAAATCCGACACACCTAGAATCGATCCTTCAACGCCTTCATCTTCGATTCCCCAAGTGTACATTCTGTTGCCATGGTCTTAAAGGCCTATTAGGGTTTTATTTCTTTACCTTTTAGAAATAATTTAAAAAATATCTTCTAGGGATAAGAAAAACCTAGAATTTGTGAGTATAGGCCTGACTATTCTGAACATTGAAGAGAAGAGAGAGGGAGAGAAAAATTTGCCCATTCTTATTCTTTCCTTCTCAGTAAATCTATGCTAGCAAGAAAAAACTTATCAACAAATTGTCCAACTATGTGAATTATTGAAGAAAAATTCTTGTTGATAAAGTTTACAAACATTGAATTGAATACTTACAACAGCATTACATTATGGGAGTTATTGTCCTGTTTCATAGATGAGAAAACTGAGACTCAAGAAAGTGAAGCAATAGTTCAAAGTTCACATGGCTAATAAGCAAGGGAACCAGTAATTAAAAACTGGTCTATTTCCTTGGAAGGCCTGTGTTCATAGTCACAGCATACCACCTCTATGGTATCAATATCTGATCATGAACAATTTACCCAGCATATTCCAAACACCTGTAGGAGGTTTATAAATCATTTTTCTTATGTAGACATAAGAATAAAGGGGTGAGTGCATTTGAAATCGTATGGTATGATTTAGATTAGAGTTAACTCCAACCGTTCAATTAATTCATAAAAATTAGTAACTGAGGTTCCTTGTCAAAAGCTATGAGAGACCTGAAGTTTTACCCTGGTCAAGGGTAACAGATTAGCCTGCAATAGTTTCATGGTTGTTGGCAGAAGACGGAGGAACAGTGCAATGGGCCCAGACTGATGTCTGCACACACAGTGGGCTGCTTTGTAAAAGAGAAACCTGTGCTGAGGGACCCCAAATCTTTTGTTGTATTATTTTTATAGATTTAGGGGGTACAAGTGCAGTTTTGTTACAGGGATACATTGCACAGCAGCGAAGTCTGGGCTTTGAGTGTAGCCATTACCAAATCTTTTCCAATGGAAAAGCCTGTCTGTTGCTTGCTTTGGTGGGGGACACTGTCTCTGTTTCCCAAGGTTGTTCACTATACAAACATCTTTGAGACAATTTTCCACAACAAGAGGGAAATCAGTGCCTTGCTCACAGATGTGCAGAGATGCAAGAGACCCAAGAGAATTATCTTCCGACACTACCACTTGGATTCAATTGATTCGGGAATTCATTTAAGTGGTATTACGTGAAGCACTTGATTTTGATGTGAATTCTTTTCTACATTGAAATAACTGGTTACTTTGGAGCTGTATACACACTGCCAATCACTATCTTTTTAGCAAGCATACACAACATTCATTAAAGAAAAAAATTTACAATTATAAATCCCTAAAAATGTCCCAAAAGTTAAATGAATGATGAGGTTTGGGTACAAGGCAGTTATTAAATGGGCTCAGTGTTGGAGACACAAGGAGGAATGCTGGGGAATGTAGAAAAGTGGAAGTGTTCATTCCGCTTAAAGGGAGACAGTGACTTAGGTTTGGTTAGTTGTTTCCATATTTTCTAGTTATTTAAGAGAAGTCAGAAGCCAGTGTGTATGTAAAATCTCCTGATTTTCAAAACAGGCACCTTAGCGATTTCAACAATAATCTCAACAAAAATAATTGCAAATAACATATTAATATATGTATGTATGTGTGTGTTTATGCATATATGACATACAAAAATGTGTACAGGACAGATCTGGCTTGTGGACTCCTAGTTTTCATCCTCTGACTCGGTATTTTCTAAGATGAGAAGAGAAGAATTGAAATATAGTTCCTGG
>CAUYRT010049421.1:0-23355 GCA_963574885.1 Lepilemur ruficaudatus
CTGAAGCATCACCTTAAGGTTCTGTTCATTAAGGGTGAGGATAATTAATCTAAGTACTGTACTAATTTGACAGATTTCTGCTAGGTGCACCATAATAGAGTTTTTAAAAACTTTTTTAGAGACAGGGTCTCTCTCTGTCACACAGGCTAGAGTGCAGTAGTACACTCATAGCTCACTGCAGCCTCAAACCCGAGTTCAAGCAATTCTCTTGTCTCAGCATCCCAACTAGCTGGAACTAAGGTGCACACTACCATGCCTGGCTTAAAAAAAAAAAAAATTTTATAGAGACAGGGTCTCACTATGTTGTCAAGGATGGTCTTGAACTCCTGGCCTCAAGCAATCCTCCTGCCTTGACTTCCAAAAATGCTCAGATTTCAGACATTAGCCATTACTCCTGGCCATAATATGTTAAAATTCCATTTCTTTCTTCTGTTTACAAAATGTTTTGTAATTCCAATTATTTTTAATTTTTTCCCTTTAATTTTTAGTTCCCGGTGTTCCCACAAATATTACTTTTTCTGATGTTCAGTCAACCAGTGCAACACTGACATGGAGAAGACCTGACACTATCCTTGGATACTTTCAAAATTACAAGATTACCACTCAACTTCGTGCTCAGAAATGCAGAGAATGGGAATCCAAAGAATGCGTTGAATATGAAAAAATTCAATATCTCTATGAAGCTGATCTAACTGAAGAGACAGTGTATGGATTGAAAAAATTTAGATGGTATCGATTCCAGGTGGCTGCCAGCACCAATGCTGGCTATGGCAATGCTTCCAACTGGATTTCTACACAAACCTTGCCTGGCCGTAAGTATTGTCCTGATATGTGCATACTCATTTCTGTTATATTCTATACCTACATATTAATGATTTCTACTTAATCCAATTGTATATAAAAAATCACTGACTATAGAAATAATTGAGTACGCTAACTGGCATACACAATAACGTATTTATTTTTAATTGAATTGAAACCTAATGGAAAATTCAATTTCAGTCACCATTAGGGCTTTTCTGAAACTCCCAGAGCTGTGCCAAGGTCCTAGAGTTTGATGTTGCAACAAAGCATGAGGGAAGCCTCTCTTGTGATCTACCATTAGGCCACACTGATTGTCATCTAGTGCCCTTACCCATGCCTATATTTTCTCTTTATATGTAGAGGCTCTGCTGCCTTTAAGCCAGACTTTACAACCTTTTCAGTGACTGCAGGCTTACACACTCAAGTGTGAGCACAATACCCTGATTGATCTGTCAGCAAGCAGTTTTTCAGCTTGTGCATTTCATCTATACAAAACTCCAAGGCAAGGAAATACCAAGTGCTCAACTCCCAGTTTGAGATAAGGAGAAGAAAAAAATACAGAGAAGAAACACAAATAATCTCTCAAACTCACTCTGCCATCTACACATCTCTCAGGACTTTTGCATTCAGGAAAAAAGGAAGCTCTTGAGTGCTTTTCCAGAGTAATCACTCAAAGTGTAGGTAAAGATTGCTTTTGCAACTTGAATTTTATATTTGTAACTAACAGGTCACCCTGCTTTCTTAGACAATATCATTATACGTAATTAAGTAAATAAAATTTCTATTACTTATCCTGAATCCTCTCTGCACAGAATTGTGATGGTTTCCATGCAACATACATAAATTGCAAATCAAATCCTACAAGCAAAATCTTTGAGGAATGGATATATTCTCTGAAATGGCATTTCCACCCAAGCCCCAGTCCTCCAGAGCAAATTTCAGGTCTGCCAGGTCACCCATCCCAACACCACATAATAAGAGCCCTTCAAATATGGACCTTATGTTACCATTCTCCTATCTTGACTGAAACTCTTACTAGGTGATTCCTTTCAAATCCAAATCACATTTTTCTTAAAAAATTGTGGTACCTATTAGTAGAGTTTTAAATAATATACACACATACACACACACTCACAAATAGATTTTCAGTGACAAATGGATACTGTTAGGCCCTTACAGATAGTGAAATAAACTTTGATCTGGAAGCTTTATTTTCTAGGCCAAATGTGTCTCTTGTTACAGTTTGCCAGGGTACCTGCCATAATGTTTGTAATAGTAAATGTCCAATAGATGTTTGTTAATATAATTCAACATTTGAGGTAGAATCCTGACAACTCAGCCTTCGACACATTATCCAATACTTCCTCTTTTTACCACGTTGACTCTTGATGTCTATAAGATCTGCTCTTCTGGTTTTTCTCCTATCTCTCTGGTGTCTCTTTCTCAGTCACCTTTGCGAAATTCTCCTCATCTTCCTTTCATTTTAAACCCTAAGTGTTAGAATGCACGGAGAGCTGTACTTGGCCCTTTTCTCTTCTTTATCAATATACAGTCCCTAGGAGATTTTATCTTAAGTGACTTATTCTGTCCAAAGCTTTAAAGTCTACTTACATATTTATTCTCAAATCTCTATTTCTAGTCCTGAATGCTGCCCAGAACTCCAGATCGGTACATTTAGCTGATCAACTGATATCACTGGGCATGTGTATTGAATATACTTGTCTAAATTAACACAGGGTGTAACATCAATCTCTCAGCTTCCTATCTTTCTTATCTTAGTAAGGAATATCCTTATTCATCAGTTGTAGAAAATAAAAATCCAGCAATTTTTCTTTCCTCCTCAATCCTGCCAATGATTCATTTCAACCACACCGTCTGAACACGTCCCTCCATTTGGCACTGCTACCGTATTTCTCTAACCCTTCTGTCACTGCTACAACCCTTCTGTTACTGCTACTGTTAGCCTAACTGGCCTCCTGGGCTGATCTTTTCAAACCTAATGCATGGGGTGTCACTTTCTTCTTAAAGTTATCCACTGAATTCCCGTGGCTCTTAGAATAAAATTCAAATGTTTAGCTTAATTAACAAAGCGCTATGTGACTTGGCTCTTAGCTAAGACTTTAAAATTATTCATAGCCACTTTCCCTTTACCATTACTTTCTACTCGCTCTAGACTTTCCTTTGTTGCTTAAACAAACTAAACTCCTAGAATTTGTGACTTTGCATTCCCTTTTCCTTTTGACCAGAATATTCTTCCTCTTCCTTCTTCACGTAAGCAGTTTCTTATAGTATCAATGCCTACGTAAATGATCCCAGCTTAGAATGAGTTTCCCTTATCACTTAATTTAAAATGGACATGCAATAATCTTCTATAACATCATCTTCTTTTAATGAACATTTATTATTTTCAGATCATTTGTCATTTTTATATGCTTGTTTGTTTTCAGAGTCTGTCTTGCTCATTGCTGTTTCCTTATTGCCTACAATAGTGCCTGGTACCAATGGATACTCTATAAATGTTTCCTGAATGAGTGAAATTTGATGAATAAGCTATAGAGGGAAAGGGAGAAGAAATCACTTTCCAATGTAGGTGATGATGAGGACAATGGTTCCAAAACAGAGAAAAGAGAAAAATGAAAAAAAAAATCAGATTCAGTTTGGGATTAGTCAATAAGTATAGTTATTTTGAACCTGCTGATTTTGAAAAGAAATAGATATTTTAATCTAATTAACTAGGCAACAGAAAGAAATAAGTGCTTAGAGATTAGAACATGGCTAAAGCTAGGATTTTAGTTGCTTCCACTGATAGGAATGAATAAAATCACAACTGTAGATTTGATGGAAAAAGGGACACTCAACTGAATGACTAAACTTTAAAGTTTTGGAGGTAACTGGAAACTACCCGAAAGAATCAGACAGGTACCATAATGAAGGAAGCTGGCTGGTGAAAGGCGATTGGGAGTGGCATAAACCATGGCAAATTAACTGAGAATGCCCTGTCTAAAGGGGCAGCCACTGCTTACCTCTGAGGAGTATTGTTCTATAGACAGGCCATGCTATTAGGTCTTCTCACGTTTTCAGAGAAACAGGAAAGTTAGATCATTTTGTGTGATAATAGTCAGCATTTTACTTGCAACTAAATTTTTTAAATTAAAAAAGAACTTAATCGCTCAAACCAAACATGTCACTAGCCCAGATCTGGCCTGTAGACAGCTAATTTTTAACCTTTGGTTAAAATATTCCTGTGCCTATGTGTCTGCTGCCAGTAAAGGTTCCTATTCTGCTTTTTATGAACATCTCACTTGGGAAGTACCTACTTCTATGTACTACACTGAGCTAGAAAATGGATTTTATAATGCACCATCTCTTGTAAGCACACTTTACACTATTATAGAAGATGTTTAATTAGCATAAAACAACATATAACATGATCAGTTCAGAAGCTGGTAAATAAAACTAGAAAGTTAGATTTTTAAATAATCCCATATTCTCAGCTGTGGGTGGTGGTGCATGCCTGTAGTCCTAGCTACTTGGTAGGCTAAGGTGAGAGGATCACTTGAGCCCAGGAGTTGGAGGCTATAGTGAGCTGTAATTGTGCCACTGCACTCCAGCCTGGGCAACAGAGTGAGACTCTACCTCTTAAAAATAAAAGAAAAAAGAAAGAAAAGAAAATACCCAAGTACTCTACAGTGGAGGTAGAAAAAAAACTAATCCCACATCTCAAGTCTTTCTACTTGAATGCCATTCCTTCCACTTCCTACCACCCCCTTTTAAGATCTATGACCATATTTTATTTCCAAAGGACACAGGGAAAATTTACTTTCTACCACCGTTATTAGGAGAGAAAGGTGAAATGATTTATATATTTCAACATTGTGATAACAGACATGATTTTCATGGCATTCTCAAAATTCATAGATTTTCAATGGAGTAATTATGTGTGGGTGAGGTTAATAACCTACTTTAATTGTTTAGGTTTTGAAAATGAGCTAATTACTCTTCTTTCATTTTCCAGAATGGAGGAATTTTTTGGCTGCAATAGAGGAGGGGACTTTTCTTAATAATAAATATTGTACATTTGAATTTCAAAATTTTATAATTATACAGTAAAAGTTTCATTTGTTATATTAAACCAAGAAGAGATAATATAATATTATATTTGATATAAAAGACAAAAAGACACAACATATTTTATTGTGACATAATATATATGGTGAAATAACATATGGTATAAGAGTAAAAGAAATTAGAATAGTTAAGCAGCCAAAGTCTTCAAGAGCAGTAATGTTTTTCATGTTAAAAATAAGTCATACTTCCATCTTGCTTCTGCATACCAAAGATGAGAATATTATGGGCATTTTGCAAACACAGAAAGTAATCTGGATGGGAAAAATTAATATGTTATGAATTATCTATCCTTGACTCAAAAAAGTGGTATATTGTTTCATGATATAAAACAAGATAAAATAATGACAGTTCTTTGAATTAGAGAAAAGACTAAACAACAATTTAAAGTAGTATAAAATCACTGTTCGAGATAAGTGTGCATTTTGTTCTAGTGGCATCAAGTTGTATCCATGCACTCACTAATATAATGTCCTGTCAAAACCTGGAGCTCCTTGACAAAGAGTTAACAATTGATGGCTATTTTCAGATCAAATTGTTCAAAGTTTGAATACTTCAAATAAAAGGCCGCTCACTTTGAATAATAAATATTATAAAAGATTCTAAAATGATTTGTATAATAAGAAAATATGTTATTGTAAACTTGATCTGAATGCATACAGAGGAGCCTCAAAATTGAACATCCCATAAGCAAAGACAGAATACACACTGAGAATTAAATTGGGTTACTCTCTGAATCTGAATCTATACCTGTAAAATAGAATGATAAAGGAAACACTATCCAGCCAACTTAAGCTGACCTTTCTTTCTCTCACAGGCTCTGATCTAGATAATTGAAGCCAAATTGTTTTTCTCCTTAAA
This sequence comes from Lepilemur ruficaudatus, assembly GCA_963574885.1. Taxonomy (NCBI): domain Eukaryota; kingdom Metazoa; phylum Chordata; class Mammalia; order Primates; family Lepilemuridae; genus Lepilemur; species Lepilemur ruficaudatus. The sequence goes on from CAUYRT010049421.1 coordinate 5,791, forward strand.
TAATCTCTATAATAGCCATAATTCTACTTTATGCTGATGTGTTTAGATACAAATGTAAGCACAAAAATCACAAATGCCAGAAATATTTAACTTGCAGACTTTCTATTTTACTCTTCTCTCATTTTTCTGATTATGCTTATACTCAAAAGCAATTTGAGTTGTATATGTATGTGTGTGTGGGCAGTGTAAAATAGAAAACTGTTAAATATCTCAGTGGTGCACAATAGATACTTATAATACTGAGGAAATGCACAGCTTTAAAGAAGTGTGGGTGTGAAATTAGTACGGAACGAAATGGGACTCTCGTAATGTGCATCTCCTATAGACCACCAGGACTGGAAGACAGCAAGAAAAGAAAATTCCTGGGGTAACACTTAGGTTGTGAAAACCACAGGATACCATACTCATGAGGAATTTTAACTACCCAAACATCTGTTAGGTTAAAAAAAATTCAACAAAACATTCCTCATCAAAGAAGTTTCTAAGGAATGCAACTTTATGATCTTAAAAAAAAAAAAGTAAAACCAAATAGAGGGCAAAGTATACCTTAACATTATTTAAAATAAGAAATTGTTAATGCATCACTATATATACAATTATTTTCCTTAATTTATCCTAAGCTGTGTAATGCACTTATGTGATCATTGTTACAGCAACAGAGATAGAAATTATCCTTTCTATAAAGAAGCAATTATATACCGATAAGAAGTGATGTTAGCCATGAATAAATAGGAAAATATAATCCAAGACATACAGAAGCCTATTTGGTGGCAATGCATTTTTAGAATAGGTTCTAGTTTGCTGCCACTAGAGAAAATAAATATAATTTATTATTAACATCATTACAACATGATGGTTGTACTCTGCAAAATTATTAACATTTAGATGCTGTTGAAAGTCTTTTATATTTGTTGTCCGAGGCTCCCAAATGTGTAATTCAAGACAACGTATCAGTCCTCTAGACCTGTATATCGAAGTTATTGGAATGACCACTTTGATTTCCATAGACATCTCAAACTCCATATTATCACCGCCCCAATGCAAACCTTTACCTCTCTGTGCGTTCCCTGTTTCAGTGTATTGCACCACTGTTCATGTTCCAACTAGCAATCTAGGGATCATTCTTAATTCTTTTTAGCTTCTCCCATCTCCCACACGTCAATACCTGAGTTCCATTGAATTTACCTTGTAAACATATCTTGTATTTGTTTATTTTTCTTTGGCAAGTGTATCTCTAAATTCAGACTCTTAATATTCATCTCATAGATTATTACAAAAGATATCTAAATAGTCTTTTCATCGTCCTTTTCTTCCCTTCACCTGACCTTGGATAATACATTTATCTGACCATTTCATTCTTTTGCTGAAAATCTTTGATCATTTTCTATTTGCTGCCTGTGAAAATCATACCTGTTAGTAAGCTCTATAAGGTCATTTATGATTTGGCTTATATTCCTCACACATGCATTGTTCCTTCTTTTTTATGCTTCAGAATCTTTGCTATTCTTTCTTACTGTCCTTTCTGTCCTCTTCTGGTGACCAGCTACCTTTTCCTCATGTTTTACTTTACGAATCTCCTTTGAGGAGACTTCTGGAAATCCTTTCCACTCTTACTTCCCAAAACTTGTTTCAGAAGTATTGAACATATTGCATCATGATTATTTCTCTTTCTCTTCTGTGGGATTTTGAGTTCCTTAACAGCAGAAATGACCAGGTGACCATATCTTATGTACATTTCTACCCTATATAACATTATATATTCAATGTTAAGAAAGCTTCTGCCAGGTTATTAAGCAAGTTTTCCAGAATATAAACAAAAATATCTTGAAATCCCATTTGCATAAGCCAATAGTATGTCTTTTTCAGCAAAAGCATTAAAACAGTTAAAGGAAATTATAAGGATTATCACTGTTCTGGTATTATTAGCTTTGACAACTAGGATTAAGAAAGATCTGAAGATATTATACAAGCTTCTAGTACATATTCCAACCACCTCCAATCCCAAAAAAATTGACTGGAATTTTTGACACATGTAACCTCAAACTATATTTTTGAGGTTTCTGATATCCTTGATTTTTATTTTTCTTTAATAATATCTTTGGTACTTATTTTACCCAAATTATGCTTGTATATAAATAAATTGGAGGAAAAAATAGCAACATTTATCCTGGCCCTAATACTACACTATGGTGATGGCCTTACTTGAATTATTCCAGGTTGTTCTTATGCAGAGGTTCATGGTAGCATGAAACTGGTGATATTTTATGTTCTTATGAAACATGATGACCTGTTACTATAGTGGGAACTTTAGGAATGGAAGGAAGTGATGGTAGGCAGAACCCTCTTTATGGTTTATCCAGCATTAAAATAGAATGAAAGGTAGGAGGAGACAAGTCTGTGCAACATCTGTTGGCTTGTTGCATGTCTCTGGTTGATTACCAGCTCAACCTTCCTCCACAGCCACTTCCTTAGCCTTCAAAGAATCAGTAATTTAATTCCCTTTTCCACCCTTGTGACTAAGGGTTGTAATCATTGGTCACCTAATCTGAAGAGAAATGTCACTACTTTTTCAAATGGCATGTAGACATTATAGACCAGTGGCTCTTGAACTACAGGCATTACAATTACCTGGAAGGCTTGCTCATTGCTGGAACCCACACCTAGGGTTTCTGATTCAATAAGTCTAGGTATGGCCTCAGAAATTGATTTTCTATGACTTCCCCAGTAATTTTGATGCTGCTGGTCTGTAGATAACATTTTGAGAACCACTGTTGTTATATAAAGTTGTTTTATAAACATGATGTGATTCTAGGAAAAGATATATTATCTGATCCTAAGGTAATAGTGCTAACATTAAAATATTTTCATTCCTACATGGCATGGCCAGTATTGAAAGTGAGAGGGCTTTTTTTGTATTTTGTATTTTTTTTTAACTTAAGCCAGTTTGAAATGAGTCAGAAACTAACTCATTTAAGAATCAAATAAGATGATCATACATGAAGTCTAATGTTATGAACATCCATGAATCATTGTCAGTATTCATCAAATAATCTAATTTGACAAGTTATTAGGCTTGCAGTATTTGTAATATCTTTGTACTACACCCTTTGAAGTACCATCTTGTTGTTGGGAAATATAACTATAATACAAAATTAAAGTATTATAAAATGGTAGGAACTATTTCATACACCAACAGTTGTGTTCCATGTTGGTCAGTGAAATCACTGGGCTCTAGGGAAACATCCAACACTAGGGAAGGACAGCCCATTATCACAGTGTTATAACCAGTGGACAGGGATATGTCCTGAGATACTCTTGGTGTGCAGAAATATGGTGAATAAAATTGTGAAGCTTCTTCAGGGGCCTTGATGCCCTGAATTAAGACACAAGGAATCTGCTGGCCAGTTAGATTTCCTCTAGTCCCAAGAGACATCTAAAACTCAAAGCTAATTCTTCCAGGTGTGCTGAATCAAAGTTAATTCACAGACCTACAAGTTGTCTATTCTTGCACGGCTGAGAAAACACAGAGCCCTTCATTTATTGATGACAATCACTAGAAATCTAGTGGTCCAGGATACCAAATCTTGAAATTAAAATACCCTGAATGGTAGGCCCTTTAAATTAACTTTATACTGAATTTAAATTCAAATAGATGCATAGGCCATTTAAATCATCAAATAATCTAATTTGACAAGTGTCAAATTAGACAGGTGTACAGAGCTCAAGATTTTCTGTTTTTTGTGTATCTGTCAAATCATTTATTTATTTATAAGGAAAGTCACCATTGCATGGTACACTAAAAACCATAGAGTATTTTCTATGACATTTTCGCTAGATTTATAGGGATCTGCACATGACAAAGTTGCTAATAAGTCTTTGAATGTGCTTATTCTTACAGTGTAGTATTAGGCACACCAAAACTTGTTGGTTCTTAATCAAAGTGGCATAGACTTGTAGCATTCAAACTTTTATGTAGACTAGGCAAAATGATGGTCTATCCAGACTCACCTTTGAGCTAACACACTTAGCATGGAGACACAGATGGATGGGAAAGATGACCCTGACCCACATAAGACCCACATTCCTGTGCAAGGATAGAAGCATGATAATCAGGAAATGATGGTTGTTAGTTACAGAAAATGCATTATGGTGAAAACCAGGGGGAAAGTGCTTATGAGAGGAAGTGATTGGATTATGGGGAATGAGAGAATAAGGATAGATCATTCCTACTGAGTAAATTTCTGTGATTTATAAGAGAAAGGGTATAGTGATATCTTGGCTCATTACTGACTAGATTCATTTCACAAACAATCCTAAATCAGAATGTGACAGTTTATGGGAAGACAAACAAAGTCTCTCCAAGATGCTTATAAGTTACTAAGCTTTTAAACTGGCATATTTCCCACTCCCCATTCCTTTACCACCATCAGCTTCCTTTATTGTGGTAGATGACATTTGTAATTGTAATTTTACAGCCCCCCTTATGTGACTCTAGTAACAGCTTACTATACACTGTGATAAGAGGGAAAATAATACTTGATACATTTTATATGCATTTTTTGAATTTTGATGAATTCCATAAAAAATTACCTAAAAGGACTTGACAATTGTATATGCTTATAAGTTGCATCACAAATATTGGACAATACTAAAATAATTAGATGCTGTTTTATAATGGATGAATATTTTGGTGTTATAAATCTTTCTTTTAAGTTACCTAGGAATTAATCAAATAATTATCTTTCAGTGCTCTAGACAGATGAAATATATATATTTTATATATTGTGTACATAAAATATATTCATACATATTCAGTTATGTATGTTTACTTTTATTTTTTAGTTTGGATTTAGGAGTTCTAGTCCTTCAAGAATACAAACTGATAAAATACAGTCTAAGAAATTTTTCACAAACGATTCAACACAGAGAACTTATGTAACAAAACAGGCATTTCATCAACAAGTTATTGAAAATGCAAACATTGTTTAGAGTGATTGTTTCTTAAATAAAGAAAGAAAGCAGGAAAAATGATTTGGGAAAAGTTCAAGAAATGGCATTAAAGCACAACTCAGCCAGGGGCTAAAATGTTTGCTTTTTTTATAATGGCTGATTAGTGTAAGGACCTTAAAATATTTAATAGTACAGATGATTAGATGTGTTGCAAATGATCTCTGAATGTCCCTTTTCTCTCATCTCTGCTTGGGGTGGCAGACACTCCCTGATGAGGGCTTTGATTGCTAGTATTAAGGGAATGAGTGCGGGGTTGACATTTTACTGTGAAAGATGAGAAGTTGAAGCATTATACTGCTTATACTGAATTATACTGCTTTCTGAGCTGTTGTATAGACATATTTACAAGCCAAAGTTTTCTTTGGGAAATCATTTTGGATCTGTCCTCAACTGAGACCCTAACTAAGGAGACACACTATGGAGCAGAGAGCATATTTTCCTGAAAATATTTCCAAACATAAGCTACCATCAGTATAATCACAGAAAATTTCACCGACTTTCTTAGTCACAGGAAATTCTCAACATACTGTTCATGATGTCTGAGTAACAGTAAGGTGCCACTCTGCTTGCCTGCTAGAATTAGTTAGGTTTAAAAGTGTAGTCCCAACAGCACTGAGTTGGTGTACTTTATGGAGGTACATGAATCAAATATATCCTGGAAATAATCTTTCCTGTTCTGATCTAATTAATTTTGGCCCATCTTTCCGGTATGAGTTAGATACCAAAGACCACAATCTAATGTGGGCCCCTCTAATTCATGATAATAAACTATGACATGTGACTTTTTGTCCATGGTAGCCATTCTTATAAAGACTTACAGCTGTGGTCTTAAAGGCCCTGCACAATCTGGCCCCATTTTCTTTCAGACTGTCATTCCAAATCACGTGACTTCAACCTCACTGGAGTCCTTGTTAGTCACAGAACACAGAAGGCATAATCCTGCCTCAGGGGCTTTGCACTGGCCATTCTCCTCCCTGTGACACTCTTCCTCCAAATATCCCATGCTCCCTTGCCTCCTTCACATCTTTGTTTAAATGTTACCTGCTTGGTGAGGCATACCTTTACCATAATATTTAAAATAGTAACCCCATAATCACCCCATTCCATGATCTTGCTTCATTTTTTGCCATGGTGCATAATACTTCTTAATATGTATATAATTTATTTGTATATTATATATTAATTTATCTAATATTTTCTAATATACTTACATATTATTTGTCTCCCACCATTAAAGTAGAAGTTCCATGGTCTTTGTTTCTTTAGTTCTCTTGTCTATTCCCAGCATGTGAAAACCTGGCATGACATATGTGTTCAATAAACAATTGTTAAATGAAGAAGAGGGTTAAATACTAGAAGCTTTATGGATAGGTCCAAACCTACCTAGATCACTTGGATGAGATTTTTGTCTTTCCAGTGACTGGCACATAGTAGGTGCTTAATAAATATTTATTGGTTCAGTAAAGCCATAAATTTCATCTAAAAGCCAACTAAACACTTGGGTATAAATAAAGACAAGAGAACTCTAAAATATTCATGCAACTTGAAATATGTGGCCTATTAGAAAATTGTGCTTCTCCATGCTGGTTGTTACCTAGCTGGAAGTCTGGTTTTGGAAAAGCATTAGTAATCAAGGGGCCTTAATAAATTTGTACATAGCTCCTATCCCATCCCTTTTTATAGAGTCAGAGGCAGAAGATAGGCCATTGAAACCCACAAAACATCTTACATTTTTCGAAGCAGATTTCTCCATCAGATGAGTATGTAATAACGATCAGTAATAATGTACCTGGTCCTGAAGCCCATCTCCTCCTCATTTAACTTTGTGAATAAAGAGATTCAGAGCTGCAGTTTATTTAGGAAATGGTGGGCATAATGTCTCTAAGGAATATCCAGTTTAAAGAGGAAAGACAGTTGCCACTCTTGAAAATGGAGTGCATTATTCTGTGAGGTCATCCAAAAGTAATTAATTATGCTGGTGGCAGGAGGCCTAGCTCTCATCTGTGATGTGTAATTACCCAAATGAATTAGATTACAACTTGAGGCAGTTTTCCTGGGATCATAAAGCTAGAAGTAATAAGGCCCAAAATGTCAGGTTATGCAGGGTGTGTGTATGTAGATCTAAAGTAGACCTCCTCTACTTTAGTTGTTGGAGAAACTATGCACCCAATTCTGTCATCGTTATTAGCACCTCTCAGCTCATCAAATCTCTGAATCCTGGAGTATCCCTTTTTCATACTTTCCCCTGGATGCTTTCTGGGGCAATATGGACTGGATCTTTGAGCCAGGAGTGTCCATGTTCAGATTATTGCATAATTTTCAGAAGAAGCACAAGTAGGAAGGATATGTTTGTCACCCTAAAGGCATTTTCCCACAGAAACTCCCTTATACATATTTGCTAGATTGCTCTATAGTTACATTCGAGTAGTATTATTAAAACGTCAATGCTATTATTAAAATAAATTTTATGTGTTGTGCACCTAAATTTTACTCTTAATATTATATTCCGATAATATTATACTCTAAATAGCAATCACTCATTCATAATTTGAAGACTACCATTACTATTCACCTCTGCCTTAATCTGTTTTGTCCTGCTATAGCTAAATATCAGAGACTGGGTGATTTGTAAGAACAAAGATTTATTTTCTCACAGTTCTGGAGGCTGGAAAGTCCAAGATGAAGGTTCAGGTATCTGTTGAGGGTTGCATCCTCTGGAGAGAAAGAATGCCACGTCCTGTCATGGCAAGAGGCAGACGGGCAAGTGAAGTCCCTTCTATAAGGATCCTATTCCTATTCATGAGGGGAGGAGTCCTTATGACCTAATCATCTCTTAAAAACCGCACCTCTTTATATTAATACCATCACATTGACCTTTAAATTTAAACACCTGAAGTTTGGAGGGGACACATTCAAACCATAGCAACGTCTTAAATATCTAGTATTGAAATAAACCTTTTGGCTCTCTTCAGAGTATGCGATTCACTTAAACCAGATATACTAGCCATATTTATACCATCCTAATTTGTAAGGAACTATCTGAAAATTTTTTTTAAAAAAACCTTTTTCCATCCTGATCCAGTCTTCCTCATTCTAGACTCATCTTTCCAACTGCCACGGAGGCATCTCAGTCTTCATGAGTTTCTCAAACTCAGTGAGTACAAATCCTTATGTATGTATCATCCCCTCTCATAGTCTTACCCCACCCAAACCAGTACACATTCCTGAATGTGCTGTTGTGAACTGTCGGCATTCTGCTGGTATTAATAAATGAATTAGCTTTTCCTTTCCTCTATCTTAAGTTGCACCCACATCTAATACTTCCGTGAGTTATTTTAATTAAACTTTCTAAGTGCTTCTAAGTTTCCTCCCCTCCTATCCATACCTACTGTCACTATTCTAATTTAGGGTCTTATATCTTACTTGTTTTTTTTGGAAATAGCCTACCTAGACTCAGTGTTCTTCAGAGCACTTACCTTTTCATAGCTATCTGAGTTGTCTTCCTAAATCATTAGAAAAATACTTTCTCAGACTTCAATGGCATCCCATTAAAGAATGAACTCCACATTCTTTAACATGCCAATTGAGTGTTTCCTAGCTTAGGTCCCAAATTACTATCTGAGGCTTGTTCCTACTATATCTCTTCTTGAACACTGGTCTATGATATCTGTATTCAGAATTTAAGGATTTTGAACCTCATTTGTGCCGTAGATCCCTTTGACAATCTGGTGAAATTTATGGACCCTTTTCCAGAGTACTATTTTTGACTATGTAAAATAATAAACATAAGATTACCAAGAAAAGCAATTCTACAGTAAAACAATTCTGTCTGTGCACCCTGTTGTTTATGTCTTTGTGGCTTTGCTGTGATTCCCTTAGCACACAAATGCCCCTAACCCTGCTTATCTGACTATTGAAATCTTTCTCATCTTGCAAAGCCTAGTGCAGGTCCCATCTTCTCTGTGCAACTTTACCTTGCCTCCTCATCTGTATTCGTCACTTTGCCCTCTCATAGTACATTAATATTCATTTATAGTTAGTCCTTATCTTTACTTAGCACTGTATATATCTTATTAATTGACAACAATGTGCCCAACACTGAACTAACCACTTTCACATATTTTGTCTTCGTAATTCTTTTTTGAAGCACTATAAAATATTCACATGGTAGGGAAACTGAGGTCCAGACATTTTGTGTTTGACCAAGATCACACGATTTGTTGTTCTCACTGGATTATAAATTATTTGAGAAAGGAAATATTTTATGTTTCCCTTTACATCTTCTCAGGAGCTATGGGATTTATGTGTTCAGTAATGATTGCTCATATGGTTTTAAAAATCAGAAATTCAGGGAATGTCTCATCTCCCTGCATTTAATGTCACCTGATTTGGCTAGAGGCCCTGGGAGGGCAGAGATGTGTAAAACAGCATTCCTAGATTAATGTCTATGTCAGATTCAATGTGACTAAATCCTTCTCAACATACTATTGACCTTTCTAATTCTTAGTGGTTTCACAAATTGAAAACTTACACATCAGCGTTTTCAACAAAAAATTTCTTAAAATGTTATCTCATTTTGCACTCTTGAAAAAACAAATTACAAAAGTAGGACAAAGTAAAGAATTTGTTTGGAATCGTAATGAAGTCAGAAAATATTTAAAGATTATACTTATAATAATAGATCAGAGAAATTGGATGACCTATTTCCTATTCTTCCCCTTTGGTGAAAACAATAAAACCATTCAAATTTACATTCATAAGACAATATATTTTAACTATAATTCCCTTATACCAGTTTTAATTTTTCACTGTGCTCTTTTGTCTCTCTTTCTGCAGTCAAAAACATTTCTGCAAGATTTTTCTTAAATGGCATTATCAGGTTATCCATTTTAAAATAAAAATATTTATTCTAAAAGTTTTATGTTAGTAATGGTAATGTTTTCTTTTAAAAATATTATTTCAAGTTTTAAAATCATGCATTATTTTAATTAATCATGTGAAAGTTCTTTATATATGGTAACTAATTTTAAAGAAAAAGAATTAAATCTTTTGATTTGCAATGCCTTGAACATGCTGTGAAGTATAAATTAATGTAAAATTAATTCATTATGACTATCCATTTTTCATGGTATTTTCTATTATTGTATTGTAGCCAATACTAATTCTAATGTAGCAGAATAATTGATTTTCTATTGTTATAGCTCCAGACGGTCCTCCTGAAAATGTTTATGTAGTAGCAACATCACCTTTTAGCATCAATATCAGCTGGAGTGAACCTGCTGTCATTACTGGACCAACATTTTATCTGACTGATGTCAAATCGGTAAGGTATATGTTACCTTTTGTAAAAGCCGGTATAGAACATGGTAAAGAAACGTCTTTTAGAACCAGAGTATTTCAATTTAAATCTTGGCTCTGTTAGACCTTAGGCAACTTACTTCACCTATTTGTATTTGAGTGTCTACATATGTAAAATAAAGATTAATAGTACCATACAGAGTACATAGATTCCATGAGTACTAAATCAGTTAATATGCATGAACTTAGAACATTGCCTGACACATAGTAAGTGCTGAATAAATATAAAGTATTAGTAACATGATTATAATTATATTTATTCTCAGGGTATAGATTTTATATGTATATATATATACACACACACAAGTGGTTAAATTGATAGTAATAAAAATATCTGGTTTAGAATACAGAAGAAAGGGACTCATAATACAAAGTGAAAAGAGAGATGGCATTAGGGGCAATATCTCTCCAATAAGAAAACATCAGAGCTAAATCTTAAAAAATAATTGAAGCGGAACATGATAGGGAAATGACAATAGAGATGTAAAATAGTCAGCTGCATTCAGGAGAAATCGAGTAGCTCAGCAATCCCAGGTCATAGCATTCAGCAAAAAGAGTGCTGAGAGATGAGGCTAGATTGGGAGGCCAACTGTATAGCACATTCCAGAGTTTGGGATTTATGTTAAGGGCAGTGGGGTGCTGGTTTGTGATTTAGATTTTCATTGTACAGGATTGGCGTGGTTTATTATAGAGGATAGTTTGAGAGCAGGGGGAGGGGCTGGTGCAAAATCTGGCAAGGAGACAAGAAACTGTGAGTAAATGGGCAAGGAAAGATAAGAACAGAAGAAATGTAGCAAGAGAACAGAATGAAAAATAACTTAAATCTACAGGATTTGGTGAAAAATCAACCACCTCATAATGGTGAGTGAGAGGGAGAGTCCAGGATAATTATAAGATATGTGACTTGGAAAATTATGAGGAGGAACAGATCTGTAAAGGAAAAGAATGAGTTTGGTACTAGACACACTGAGTGTGAGGTGCCTGGGAGTCCTCCATATGAAGACACCCCATTTGTAGTGTTAAATATGGATCTGGAGTGTAGGAGAGAAATTCTGCATTTGCAATTTGGAAGTATTGTATTTATAGGAGATAGAATTATAGGAGTAGATGAGAATCACTCTCAGGATAGTATCCTGGAGTCCTGGGGAATACAAACATTTAAGAGACCACTGAAGTGACCAAATTGGAGCAGACAGCCATACAGAAGCAAACCCAGACATGAAAGTCAAACGTTTCACCTAAGATAGGGTGATTATCTACTCAACAATGTAGATGATGCAGAATTATTAGCTAGGATAAGGACTGGAAATATTTCCTTGGTACCCTGCCTGGGTTTTGCTGGGCTTGATGACCACTCTCTTCTAGTGTGATCTAATGCATTAAATTAGGTAACTTATGGTAAATTCTTCTCTCCCATTCTTTCTGCTTTTATCTGTCTCTTATCTAACTGTTATAATTGTGTTAAGTGTTTATGGTATTTCTTAAAAAGAGATACATCTCAAAAGACCTGTCATCAGTAAAATAAATTTTGAGGGATTATTGATGCATTTATTCTCCCATTTAGTCTTCAGTTTATGTTCCTTTTTTTTGAGCATATTGGTGAAGATTTTAGTACATAATTATCCAACTATAATTAACGTGAATGATGAATGCCCTGGGAATATGCATTAAAAACTAATTAAAAAATGATAAAACTGTGCTTCAGCAATTAAAGGCACTTTATTAACAAAAAGAGCTCTGCCTTGGAATTTGATTGTGCTTAAAGGAAGGAAAAATAAAACATTTTAAACAGTAATTTTGTAATCTCATCCTCATAGCTTTCTTGCTGAGTTTTAAAATGAATAAGGGAAAGTAAAAGAATGAGAAGATAACTAATATTTTAATTACTTATTTTATACAAGTTACATCTTTGCCTCTTGATATACATTATCTTATTATATCTTATCTAACAACATTTTGTTGTAAACATTATTGCCTTCATTTTGCATAAAGGGGAGCTGAGGTACAGAGAAGATGACTTTTCACTGAGCTAAGACTTGACTAAAACCAATAGATAATGGTGTGACAGGAGAAAGGGAAAGCCGTAAAATAGCAAGTAAGACTTGCCAATTTAAATATAACCTCACCAAAATTCCTATGGATTAACAATAGCAAGAACAGATTCAAACTGATTCTAGTACTTCACCGTTTTTCTAGGATGCTTGGAACTAAGTAGAAGCATTTAGTTCCTTCCTTCCTTCATTCATTTACCACACACTTTTAAATACACCCAATGAGCTAGAACTGTGCTAGGTGTTGGGTATGTAGACGTGAACAAATCAGATAGAGCTTATCTGCAGCTTATTTCATAAATATGTAGTTATCAACATTCAAGACACTCTGGCTTCCAGACCAAGGAAGAGCACATGTCATTGTACTTAGGACTTACAGTGCAGCCTGTCCTCTGCACAACACTAGCCACATGACATGATACCCTTCCCTTAAAAAACTTAAACAATATTGATCATCTTAAATAAAGATATTAGTATATAGCCACAAATACCATCCTGGATAATCATCTATTAGGAATTAATGCATTTAATGCATTTTGTGGTCATTTCCATTATTCTTTTTATTCTTGCACTTACCAAATAGTTAATGAGTAGCTTCTGTTTACCAAGAAAAAGATGAAAAACATAAAGTTCTACTTTCAAGTAGCTCACACTCTAGTGGGAGACCCTGGATATAAATAGCCACAAGAGTGCAAGGTATGAAGTTTTGGGGAGAATATAAGCTAACAAAGTAATTAAAGTTCCTGCCATGGGACACATGGGATTTAGAGGAGACTGCACACAGAACAGGTTAAATTTGTTCTGGGACTTGACAAATGAATAGAGGTGCACCAGATGGGGAAGGGTGGAAGTGGGGTAGAAAGAGGATAACTTGAGTCTAATGTACTGATACTGTATATAATGTCACACTTCAAAAATTATCAAATATAATATGAGCAAACAGACTTGGAATTGATTGAAGGAAAATTAGGGGTCAAAAAGGACTGATGTTTCAGTCCTGGTTAAGTAGATGGGTAATAGTTAACGACAAAAAGGTGGAGTAAGTTTAATAAGGTAAGATAATGAACTTTTATACTTGCTGAGTTTGAGGACCCAGAATTCTTTTTGGATTTTGTTAGATATCTTTAAAGATATAACACATGCATGCGATATCATATTTTACTACTTTATATTTGTTATCTATTGTTTGAATGGAAGGCATAGGAATAGTATAATTTATAAATAGTTTAATATATAAGATCAATCCCAGTGACCTTGTGGCAGTATAGAGTTTTAGACTCTTGAAAGACCTGGACTCAAATCCTATCTTGGCAACTAAGTAGCTGTAGAATCTTGAGGAAGTCACCTCAACTCCATAAATTCAGAATTCAAATAGCTATAGTAGTTAGGCAAGTAACACAAAACAGTAGTCAAAGTGGAGCCATTGGGAGGGGCTCCAATGAGTAGGAGACCCATGCTCCATTAAGGGGTCAGCTTTTACTCCTCTCTAGATAATACTTATTCAGCATGACTAGAAGCCTAGTCTTAAGGAAAATTCAAAAAGCCATATTTTACACGATATCTAAATGTCGACAATTAATTAAACACACACATGCTTTCTGCCAATGGTATATATTCCTGATTAATAGGGTTCCTATGTTGATTTGTTGTTCTGCCATTTTAGAGAAGTGGAACATCTCCCTCCACTGCTCTGTTAAGGTTGGAATGATCTATCTGTTTGCAATGCTGGTATTATTTATCAGCCTTTGCTCTGTTTCTCATAGCAACATTTTCTTTAACTTAAAAAAGCTCTTAGAAAAGAACATTTAGAGAATATATGGAACCAAAAATAAATAAATAGAAACCTTTCAAAGTTACAAGGGAGAGTTAAATTAAAAATGAACTTAATAGTGCTGACTGTGTATAAAACATGGTTTTAAGTATTTGAATTCAGGTACCTGAAAGTAATAGGCATGATGGGATTCTGAATTTTCTCATGGTTATCTTAGGAAAAGCCCTTCTATTTAGTGCTAGAAACTTTAGCTATGCTTAATGGCTAGAGTGAATAGACCAGAGCTTCCATCAAAGGCAATGTTCGAACAAATAATACAGCTATATCTAATATATTAATACCTAAGCACACTCATTTGTGCACATTTAATTATGCCATGCACAATTAATTGAGGCCTTGTCTAGTGCTATGCCTCGTGCTAAAGCAGAGTTTTTCAAACTGCAATCATGACCAGAATTTTTAAATGAATTGAAATAAAAATAACAAAGAGCAGAAAATATAGAAGTGCATTTCAGAAAGAAGGTATATTGTTGAAAATTGTGTTTCAGTTATAAAGTACATATTTTATCTATGTTTGTCTATCTATATCTGTATTTATCTATTAATCTTCTGAATTATGTTACAAAGAATGCTTCCTTTTGTGGGTAACAGTTTAAAAAATATCAAAATCTCTGGGCCAGGTATTTCAGATCTGCTCTTTCTAAATCTGAACAAAACACTATAAATAGGTGTTGTCATTCTAATTTTACATATATAGAAAGTAAGACACAGAAGTATAAGTGGTTTGTCAAATACTACAGGAGCTATAAGTGGCTAATTTCAGATTTGAACCTGGATGGCTGGGTACCAAAACCTGAATACTTTCTTCCATAAAGTTTTGGAATAAAAAGTAGCATTTCATTGACTGCACAGACGATTTTTGCTTATTCATTTGATGGGTGGATGGATCGTGGTTAGCTGATTGTTTTTATTTTTTTTCTTTCACTTTGAATTATTGAAATAATTACTAATTAGTAAACTGTTAGATTTCCCAGGGCAATCTGATTATAAAGTAAATAAATCAATCTTGGCCAGATAAATATACCTCATGCAGCTTTTATTACGTTATGTTTGGTGATTTGGATTTCAAGTGCTGCTTCCTTAATTGTTACTTATTTTTTGCTCTAGGTAGATAATGATGAATTTAATATTACTTTCATTAAGTCAAATGAAGAAAATAAAACCATAGAAATTAAAGATTTAAAAATATTCACAAAATATTCTGTGGTCATCACTGCATTCACTGGAGACATGAGTGCTGCATATGTAGAAGGGAAGTCAAGTGCTGAAGTGATTGTTACTACTTTAGAATCAGGTAAGGAGTATTTTTCATCCTTGCTAAAAATTGACAAAGATTTAGCTGGATTTTCTACAGTGACTCACACTCCACCCAAAAATGGCATGTGTTATGGAAAGTTTTAAAAGAGTATGAATAAAAAATTCAATGGCTTACTGCAATTGACAAAAATGAAGCTTTCCACTTACATTTTTGAGGTAAAATGAAATGATGTTTAATATTCAATCCTTATAAATACAGAAACAAATGAAAGGTACCCAATTATACTTCTTTGCACTTTCTTAATCTGCTAAATGTTTTGGAAATTGAGTTAGCTTGCCTAAGAGATGATTTTTCCAACTGTCTGTAGCCGATAATGCTTCATCTAAAATTCTATTTTAATTATTTCTGTCCCATTTTTGAATGAAAATTAAAATAATAATACTCTCTTACTTAATAATCTGGAATGCAAAATTAGAATCCAGGTCACATTTATCATAGCTGTTTTCTTCACTTAGTCAAATGATATGTCTTATTATATAACTATTTCATAAATGTCAGATCCATACAGATTTTCTCAAGTTCCTATGAACAGGGCTTGAATGAATAAGATTGTAGCCAATAGGAATTAATTGTGGAAAGTCAACATCCCAGAACTTGCTTGCCCCATCCTCCTTCAGAGTCCTGATGTTCTTTGCCACCAGATATGTCATTGGAAAGAGCAGATGAAGGGATGTGTTGCTATAGTTTATTTGTTGCTATCTGTAAGGTAAGTACGGGAGGTAAAAATATTTTTCAGCCAGTTTTTTCATTATGTTATATTCTCTATTCATTTTGTCTATCAAGTCATGATTCTAAATCACAAGGTAAATTTTATCCTCAACACACTAAAATTCCATTTATTTCTGTTTTACTGCCAAGTATCCCAGATATCTATTTTCTGATTATGCTTTTTGCCCTTCTCCCCATCCTACCTATCTGTGAGGAAAGATACTGAAGAATGTGCTCACATTTATACCAGAAAGCATTGGTTGTCAGATCATAGTATGCTATCTCTCAAGAAGATCACAACTTAATAAGTTTTTACTAAACCTCTAAAACTAAAATTTTACATTTAATGCCAAAGATATTTGGGGGGATAAGATGTCTTTCCAGCGTGGAAAGAATTCATTTACTTATCCAACTTCAAACCTAATCCTAAATTTAGAGTGACATCTCTTATAAAAAAATATATTTCTTATAGATCATAAAAATGTATAACAGCAAATATAAAAATGTATCTCTTGAACCAACTTTATCTTTATTTCAGCTTTGCATTTTTCCACTTAAAAGGAGAGATATTTTGCACAATAGCATTTTATCTGCTTCTCTCTCTTTTTTTTCTCACTGTTTATTTATTTGCTTTTTTTGTTTTTGCAAGATAACAAAGCTTGAACGTCTGAACTATTAAAGGCCAAATATTAAGTTTCTTCATGGAAGATTTTTACTTAGGATGGAAGAATATAGCCATTTCAAGTTGATCAAAATAGATATATTCATTCAATCTTTTATAAGAAGGACACTAATTATGCAGTACAGCATTATTTTTCATAAAATAATTTTATCCTCAAATATCTAATTTTATTTAATAATAATTTATTGATGCTGAGCTTGTCATGTTAAACTGTTTTTATTTATCTAAAATAAATGGAAATATCTCTCAAAACTTAGCAGTTTAAAAAAATCCAGTTAAAAAATTAGCAGAAGGCCGGGCACGGTGGCTCACACCTGTAATCTTAGCACTCTGGGAGGCCGAGGTGGGTGGATCCCTCAAGGTCAGGAGTTCGAAACCAGCCTGAGCAAGAGTGAGACCTCGTCTCTACTATAAGTGACAGAGATTAATTGGTCAACTGAAAATATATAGAAAAAATTAGCCAGGCATGGTGGTGCATGCCTGTAGTCCCAGCTACTTGGGAGGCTGAGGCAGGAGGATCGCTTGAGCCCAGGAGTTTGAGGTTGCTGTGAGCTAGGCTGATGCCAGGGCACTCACTCTAGCCCAGGCAACAGAGCAAGACTTTGTC